>QNTS01009753.1:0-21217 GCA_003317085.1 Hucho hucho
GGTGTGTTGTGGAGATCAATGGAGGACCAGATATCAGGATACAATGGTTCTACCTCTCTGTCACTCCAGGTAAGATCCCTTCACTGCTTGTATCTAGTAAAGTAGAATGAATAGTGCTCAGCAATGTCCTATGGAGTGTCCTGTAATCCTGCAATGTCAAATACTAAATAATGACCCAATTATAAATAGCCTATTACAACAAATGAAGTGAAAAATGTGTAACCACTCAGAAATTCGTAGACAAAGCTGTACTTTAAATGTAGGTGCAAGAACTGACCATGTTTTGAAACTGTACAGTGTTTACATTGTTTGCAAACAACTGGGTAAAACAAGATTATATTTTGGGTCATGATGGGGCAACAGTTGAACTAAGCATTTGTTATGCAAGTTACATTCTTCAAGAATCAATGGCTATATATAATTATTATCAATTTAAAGGACCAAATATGGATGTACCAATCAGACAGCAGCTTTCAGGAATTTGTAAGAAGCTTGTTGTAAAAGCACTTTTTTCTTCTCTGAATTCTTGTTTTTTACCTCTGTGATCAGGTACTCCAGAACTCTATGTGGAACAGCAAGAAGTGACTCGAGTAGAAGGAGGGAGTGTCACTGTCCGTTGTTACTATAGTAACACTGGAGATATGAAGTGGTGCAGGATGGGTGGTGATGGTGTGAGTGGGTATTCTGGGACTTTACATGGAACATCAGTGACATTAAAGCGGACTAGTGATTCCAACAGAAAAGTCTTAACAGTGACTATGAGTGGTCTGAAGATGGAGAACACTGACTGGTATTGGTGTGGGAGAACTAGAGATGCCTGTTCACATCACTGTCAGTCAACAAACTGCAACACAGAGAACCTCTAAGATGACCTCAAGTTAGTAGATCAATCACATACTTTATGATCAATATGATTCACTTTGTTTTATCCACTGGTATCATCTGGAACTAATTGGAATATTAACTATGAATGTGATGTTGCTATACAACCTGACTATCTGTTATCCCATTCATTTCATTGATGCTATTGTTGTTTTACCTCCAACCACTCAACAACCCTCTGCCTCTCCAACTGCTGAGCCTGTTCAGACTGACAACACAAGTCAAGGAGCTGAGGGGAACATAGAGGAAGTCCACCAGAGGTTATTATCACCAATTCAGGTGTATTATCCCACATGTTGTTAGATAATATGAACACAGAGAAACATTACAATTCCATCATACACCACAACAGTTAATGGTAACCAAACACCCTCCCTAAATGCATATAGAGACTCGTAGCACTTCCTCTTGGGTAGAACATCTCTGTGGTTGCCTTGTGAGAAGTAGCAGCACTGTTGGTCTTATTCTCACTCATTTGCAAGAACAAGTTACACACTTAAAATAAATGTATAGTAATAATCTCAATAATAATCAAATCATCTCTTCATTTGCATGGTCAACTTCCACACATGTGAATAGATCAATAATTGTTCCATGTATCACAACAAGTGCATACAGCAAATGATCAATTTATAATGATCTATTTTAATTGTATTATTAATTAAAGTTCTTATATGTAATCCATCAAGTCCATCTGCTGCTTTTCTGTTCTTGATTTAGGATCATTTACCATTTGACTCCAGCGTTACCTCTTCAGTTGATTATCAATGAGTTGACATAAAAGGTCCCATTTTCTAACTGAACCCAAACTCTTACTGTGCTCCTGATGTTGGCAAATGCTGTTAAAAAGACAGAGAACAGGAAATTGTCAGTTCACTAAATCTACATCTGACTGCATCATATCAGTGGAAACAAACTGTGGTTTAGGTGGTAAATTGACAAGTCCTTTTTTTCTATGCTATATATTTATTTGCAGTCTGCTGACCCTGAACAGGACATTACATACAGCACAATGACCCACACCAGAAAAACAGCACAGCAGGTACAAACTGAATAAACCTGGTTTTGGTCTGTGGAGATCTTGGACTAGAACCAATCACTCCATCACTGCAGTGAGCTGGGGTTCTCTCGCTTGCGCGTGCTCTCGCACTCTCTCTCGCTCTCTCTCTCGCGCTCTCTCGCTCTCTCTCTCGCGCTCTCTCGCGCTCTCTCTCTCTCTCTCTCTCGCTCTCTCTCTCGTGCTCTCTCTAGCTCTCTCGGCTCTCTCGCTCTGTCTCCCTCGCTCTCTCTCTCCTGCTCTCTCTCTCTCTCGCGCTCTCTCTCTCGCACTCTCTCTCCTGCTCTCTCTCTCTCTCGCGCTCTCTCTCACTCTCCTGCTCTCTCTCTCTCGCTCTCTCTCCCTCTCGTGCGCTCTCTCGCGCTCGCTTCCGCGGAAGTCGCTCCCTCTCCTGGGTCGAGCGGCTACCACCGGAGTTCTAGCCACCACCGATCCATTATTAATTTTCTGTCTGTCTTTATCTCATTCTCATTATCACAGCTGGTTCACATTTCCCAAATTGTATGTATTTAATTCCTCTGTTCCCCCCTCAGTTTGTCCGTGATTGTTTCATGTATTTGTGGCTCCGTGTATTGAGCAGGTGTGTAACTACGTTGGTAGTGTGTTTCGTAATAAGAGAGAGGAGGACTGCCAGCACCTCTACCTTCACCACCACCTACCCCACTGGTTACCCCTCCTTCATCTGGTTCCAGTGGGATTAGGCTCTCGCTCCCGAGGGAGTATGATGGGACGGCTGCCGGGTGCCAGGGGTTCTTGCTCCAGCTGGAGCTCTACCTGGCGACCGTTCACCCGGCTCCTTCGGGATGCGAGAGTGTTTCCGCCCTCGTCTCCTGTTTGTCTGGGAATGCTCTGGAGTGGGCCAATGCCGTATGGGGAGAGTAGGACGCGGCGTTGGACCGCTATGAGGAGTTCACTCGCCGTTTCTGGGCGGTTTTCGACCATCCACCAGAGGGGAGAGCGGCGGGTGAACGCCTTTTCTATTTAAGACAGGGGACGAGGAGCGCGCAGGATTTCGCCATGGACTTCCGTACCCTGGCCGCAGGCGCGGGATGAAGTGAGCGGGGCCTGATCGACCATTTCCGATGCAGTCTGCGGGAGGACGTCCATCGGGAGCTGGCCTGCAGGGACACAACTTTCACTCTGGACCAACTGGTGGACATGTCCATTTGTCTGGATAACCTGCTGGCTACCCGCGGACATCCGGATCGGGGTCTGCTAATTCCATCCTCCAGCGTCTCCGCTCCGACCCCTATGGAGCTGGGAGGTGCTGCGCTCAGGGGGACCGGAGGAGGAGCCATTCCCTGCACCAGCTGTGGCCGCAGAGGACACACTGCTGGTCAGTGTTGGGGGGGTTCTTCAGGGAGTCGAGGAGGCAGGCAGAGCACTGTTGTGTCACCCCAGGTGAGTAAGCACCAAACTAATCCAGAGCCCCCTGTTGCTCATATGTTTTTGTTGGTAGAGTTTCCTGAGTTCCCCGCATTCCCAGCATAAGGCGCTAGTAGATTCAGGCGCAGCTGGGAATTTTATTGACCGTACTTCAGCCCGTAGGTTAGGGATCCCCATTGTGTCTCTTGATGTTCCTTTCCCTGTGCATGCCCTAGATAGTCGACCATTGGGGTCAGGGCTGATTAGGGAGGCCACAGCTCCACTAAGTATGGTGACGCAGGGGGGTCATGAGGAACGTATCAGTCTTTTCCTTATTGATTCTCCTGCGTTTCCCGTGGTGCAGGGCATACCCTGCTTGGCATTTCATGACCCTAATATTTCGTGGCAACAGAGGGCTCTCAAGGGGTGGTCACGAGGGTGCTCGGGGAGGTGTGTAGGTGTTTCCATCGGTGCAACTACGGTGGAGAGTCCAGACCAGGTCTCCACCGTGCACATCCCCTCAGAATATGCCAATTTGGCTCTCGCCTTCTGTAAGAAGAGGGCGACTCAATTACCACCCCATCAACGAGGGGATTGTGCGATAAATCTCCTGGTAGACGCAGCACTTCCCAGGAGTCATGTGTATCCTCTGTCACAGGAGAAGACAGCGGCTATAGAGACATATGTTGCCGAATCTCTGGGACAGGGATACATTCGGCCCACCACTTCACCTGCTTCCTCAAGCTTCTTTTTTGTGAAGAAGAAGGATGGAGGTCTGCGCCCGTGTATTGACTATCAATGTATCAATCAGATCACTGTGAGGTACAGCTACCCGCTGCCTCTCATAGCCAGTGCGATCGAGTCAATACACGGGGCGCGCTTTTCACAAAACTGGATCTCAGGAGCGCTTACAATCTAGTGCGTAGCCGCGAGGGAGACGAGTGGAAGACGGCCTTTAGTACCACCTCAGGGCACTATGAGTATCTCGTCATGCCCTACGGGTTGAAGAATTCTCCATCAGTCTTCCAATCCTTTGTAGACAAGATCTTCAGGGACCTGCTCGGGCAGGGTGTAGTGGTGTATATCGACGACATATTGATGTACTCCGCTACACGCGCCGAGCATGTGACTCTGGTGCGCAGGGTGCTTGGTCGACTGTTGGAGCATGACCTGTACGTCAAGGCTGAGAAGTGTCTGTTCTTCCAACCGTCCGTCTCTTTCCTAGTATATCGCATTTCCACGTCAGGGGTGGAGATGGAGAGTGACCGCATTTCTGCCGTGCGTAATTGGCCAACTCCCACCACGGTAAAGGAGGTGCAGCGGTTCTTAGGGTTTGCCAACTACTACCGGAGGTTTATCCGGGGCTTCGGGCAGGTAGCGGCTCCCATTACCTCACTGCTGAAGGGGGGTCCGGTGCGACTGCGTTGGTCAGCTGAGGTGGACAGGGCTTTTGGTCACCTGATGGCTCTGTTTACCTCGGCTCCCGTGCTGGCTCATCCGGATCCCTCTCTGGCCTTCATAGTTGAGGTGGGCGCGTCCGAGGCTGGGATCGGAGCTGTGCTGCCGCAGCGCTCGGGTACGCCACCAAAACTCCGCCCCTCTGCTTTTTTTTCTAAGAAGCTCAGCCCGGCAGAGCGAAACTATGATGTGGGGGACAGGGAGCTGTTGGCTGTCGTGAAGGATCTGAAGGCGTGGAGGCATTGGTTTGAGGGGGCTAAACACCCTTTTCTCATCTGGACTGACCACCGTAATCTGGCGTACATCCGGGCGGTGAGGAGACAGAACCCTCGTCAGCCAAGGTGGGCCATGTTTTTCACACGTTTAGATTTTTTGCTGTCTTTCAGACCACGCAATGTCTAGGTTGTATGACACAGAGGAGCGGTCCATCAATCCCACTCCCATACTTCCTGCCTCTTGCCTGGTGGCACCGGTGGTATGGGAGCTGGACGCGGATATCGAGCGGGCGGTGCGTACAGAGCCCACTCCCCCTCAGTGTCCTGCTGGGCATATGTACGTACCGTCCACTGTCCGTGACCGGCTGATCGTTTGGGCTCACACATCACCCTCCTCGGGTCATCCAGGTATCGGCCGGACAGTGCGCTGTCTTAGTGAGAAATACTGGTGGCCCACATTAGCAAAGGACACGAGGGTTTATGTTTCCTCCTGCTCGGTGTGCGCTCAGTACAAGGCGCCTAGACACCTGCCCAGAGAGAAATTACAACCCCTACCCGTTCCACAGCGGTCGTGGTCACACCTGTCAGTGGATTTCGTGATGGATCTTCCACCGTCACAAGGTTAAATGACGATCCTGGTTGTTGTGGATCGGTTCTCAAAGTCCTGTCACCTCGTTCCTTTGCCCGGTATCCCTACGGCTCTACAGATCGCGGAGGCTCTGTTCACCCACGTTTTCCGCCACTACGGGGTGCCTGAGGACATTGTGTCTGATCGGGGTCCCCAGTTCATGTCTAGGGTGTGGAAGGCGTTCATGGAGCATCTGGGGGTCTCGGTCAGCCTTACCTCAGGGTTTCACCCCGAGAGCAACGGGCAGGTGGAACGAGTAAACCAAGATGTGGGTAGGTTTCTGAGGTCGTATTGCCAGGACCGGCCGGGAGAGTGGGCGGTGTTCATTCCCTGGGCGGAGATGGCCCAGAACTCACTCCGCCACTCCTCTACTAACCTGTGCCCATTTCAATGTGTGCTAGGGTATCAGCCGTTTCTGGCACCGTGGCATCAGAGCCAGACGGAGGCTCCTGCGGTGGACGAATGATTTAGGCGCTCGGAGGAGATCTGGGAAGCCGCCCACGTGCACCTGCAACGAGCCGTGAGGCGGCAGAAGGCGAGCGCCGACCGCCACCGCAGTGAGGCCCCGGTGTTCGCACCAGGGGAACAGGTCTGGCTCTCGACACGAAACCTACCCCTCCGCCTGCCCTGCCGGAAGCTGGGGCCGCAGTTTGTGGGGCCTTTCAGTCCTGAGGAGACTGAACAAGGTTTGTTATAGGTTACAGCTTCCCCCCGACTACTGTATTAACCCCTCGTTCCATGTGTCTCTCCTCTGGCCGGTGGTGGCTGGTCCGCTCCAGGGACCTGAGGTTCTGGAGGTCCCTCCGCCCCCTCTGGACATCAAGGGGGCCCCAGCGTATGCAGTTCGAGCAATCATGGACTCAAGGCGTCGGGCAAGGGGCCTTCAGTACCTCGTGGAGTGGGAGGGGTACGGTCCGGAGGAGAGAAGCTGGGTGTGGGTGGAGGACATCCTGGATCCTTCACTGCTGTGGGAGTTTCACCGCCTCCACCCGGAGCGCCCTGCGCCTCGTCCTCCGGGTCGTCCCCGAGACCGGTGTCGGCGCGCAGCTGGAGCCGTGCGTAAAGGGGGGGGTACTGTCACGACTTCCGCGGAAGTCGTTCCCTCTCCTGGGTCAAGCGGCTACCGGCGGTTGACGTCACCGGAGTTCTAGCCACCACCGAACCATTTCACATTTTCTGTCTGTCTTGTCTCATTATCACACCTGGTTCACATTACCCAAATTGTATGTGTTATTTAATTATTCTGTTCCCCCCTCAGTTTGTCCGTGATTGTTTCATGTGTTCGTGGCTCCGTGTATTGAGCAGGTGTGCAACTACGTTGGTAGTGTGTTTCGTAATAATCCTTATTAAAGGAGGTTTGTCTAATTTCGGTTCCTGCATTTGATTCCGGACGACTTGCCTTCAAAGCCCTTACAAGTAATCATTACACTCACAAAAGTTCCAAAAGAATAGAGACATTTCCAATGTCATATTATGATTATCTGGTGTTGTAATGATGTTTAAATAGTTAAAGTACAAAAGTGAAAATCAACATACATAAATATAGGTTGTATAGGTTTTTCTAGTGGCAACAGGTCACAAATCAGGTCACAAAAAAAGATTGCACACTGTGGTATTTTAACCAATAGATATGGGAGTTTATCAAAATTGTATTTGTTATCCAATTCATTGTTGGTCTGTGTAATTTGAGGGAAATATGTGTCTCTAATAAGGTCATACAGTGAGGGAAAAAAGTATTTGATCCCCTGCTGATTTTGTACGTATTCCAGCATGACAATGACCCAAAACACACGGCCAAGGCAACAAAGGAGTGGCTCAAGAAGAAGCACATTAAGGTCCTGGAGTGGCCTATCCAGTCTCCAAGACCTTAATCCCATAGAAAATCTGTGGAGGGAGCTGAAGGTTTGAGTTGCCAAACGTCAGCCTCGAAACCTTAATGACTTGGAGAAGATCTGCAAAGAGGAGTGGGACAAAATCCCTCCTGAGATGTGTGCAAACCTGGTGGCCAACTACAAGAAACGTCTGACCTCTGTGATTGCCATCAAGGGTTTTGCCACCAAGTACTAAGTCATGTTTTGGTCTCCCCAGTTTATGAATAAAGGGAGTAATTTTAGCAAATCAATTTCTAACATTTTTCACATGCGTTTTTCTGGATTTTTTTGTTGTTATTCTGTCTCTCACTGTTCAAATAAACCTACCATTAAAATTATAGACTGATCATTTCTTTGTCAGTGGGCAAACGTACAAAATCAGCAGGGGATCAAATACTTTTTTCCCTCACTGTACATTTGTCAGGAGGTTAGGAAGTGCAGCTCAGTTTCCACCTCATTTTGTGGGCAGTGTGCACATAGCCTGTCTTCTCTTGAGAGCCAGGTCTGCTTTCGGAGGCCTTTCTCAATAGCAAGGCTATACAGTACATAGTCAAAGATTTCCTTAATTTTGCGTCAGTCAGTGTGGTCAGGTATTCTGCCACTTTGTGCTCTCTGTTTAGGGCCAAATAGCATTCTAGTTTGCTCAGTTTCTTTGTAAATTCTTTCCAATGTGTCAATTAATTATCTTTTTGTTTTCTCATGATTTGGTTGGGTCTAATTGTGTTGCTGTCCTGGGGCTCTGTGGGGTCTGTATGTGTTTGTGAACAGAGCCCCGGGACCAGCTTGCTGAGGGGACTCTCCATGTTAATTTATCTGTAGGTGATGGCTTTGTTATGGAAGGTTTGGGAATCACTTCCTTTCAGGTGGTTGTAGAATTTAACGGATCTTTTCTGGATTTTCATAATTAGTGGGTATCGGCCTAATTCTGCTCTGCATGCATTATTTGGTGTTTTACATTGTACACTTAGGATATTTTTACAGAATTCTGCATGCAGAGTCTCTATTTGGTGTTGTCCCATTTTGTGAATTCTTGGTTGGTGAGCGGACCCCAGACCTCACAACCATAAAGGGCAATGGGTTCTATTACTGTTTCAAGTATTTTTAGCTAGATCCTAATTGGTATGTCAAATTTTATGTTTTTTTTTATGGCATAGAAGGCTCTTCTTGCCTTGTCTCTCAGATTGTTCACAGCTTTATGGAAGTTACTTGTGGTGTTGATGTTTAGGGCAAGGTATGTATAGTTTTTTGTGTGCTCTAGGGCAACGGTGTCTTGATGGAATTTGTATTCGTGGTCCTGGCAACTGGACCTTTTTTGGAAGACCATCAACACCAAAGGCCTTTTTGGGTTGTAAGGTTTGTATTTTGTCCTGTAGTTCATTCAAAGTAATTGGAGAATCCAGTTGGTTCTGGAAGTCTTTAGTAGTTGATTCTAAGATTTGTATTTGATCATGTATATGTTTTTGCTGTTTGTCCTTTGTTATAGAGCCAAAAAGAAATATGATGTCTCAATTTCTTTCTTAGATTTTTGCACTCTTCATCAAACCATTTGTCATTGTTGTTAATTTTCTTTTTTTAATTTTGTTGTCTGCTTGACATTTTTACATTTGATAGGGAAGCTGAAAGGTCAAATATACTGTTTAGGTTTTCTACTGCTAAGTTTACGCCTTCACTATTACAGTCAAACATTTTGTCCCAAAAATTGTCTTGTAGGGAATGAATTTGTTGTTGACTAATTGTTTTTTGTAAAATTTCCATACTACGTTCCTTCTATCTGTAGCATTTCTTAATATTATTCAGTTCCTTTGGCTTTGATGCCTCAAGATAGAGCACAGCTTTGTTTAAGTGTGGATTGATTTTGCTGTGATCTGATAGGGGTATCAGTGGACAGACTGTGAACACTCTAAGAGACTCTGGGTTGAGGTCAGTGGTCTACAGTACTACTGCCAAGAGATGAGCTATAGGTGTACCTACCGTAGGAGTCCCCTCAAAGCCTACTATTGACTATGTACATACCCTGCGTCCAACAGACCTGCAGGAGTTGTGACCCATTTTTGTTGGTTATGTTGTCGTAGTTGTGCCTAGGGGGGCATAAGGGGGAGGGAATGCTGTCAACTCCAGGTTGGTGGTTGTCCCCTGTGTGCTGAGGGTGTCAGGTTCTTGTCCAGTTCTGGCATTTAGGTCGCCACAGACTAGTACATGTCCCTGAGACTGGGATTTGTTGATCTCCCCCTCTAGGATGGAGAAGCTGTCATCGTTAAAGTATGGGGATTCTATTGGGTGGCATATAGGTAGCACACATGAGGACATTCTGGTCATAAATGCTGTTCAAGTCCAGGGAGGAATGGTGGGCCAGGTAGACATTAGGTTTTGAGGCATTGTCTCACGAAATGCTTGCAATCAACTGCGGTTTGGTGGCAGGGTGGAAGTATTTTCACCATCTGTATAGTGTGAACTGGGTTCTCTCTCTCTCTCTCTCGCTCTCTCTCTCGCTCGCTCTCTCTTCCTACGCATGTAGCCATATGTTTACCTTCTGTGCTGTCCATTTCTCAGAGTACAATCAAAGAGAGACACCATGACGTGATGTTCAGCATTGTGATGCCTGATCATTTGCCCTGGCAAATGTGCATCTGTTTTAGAAAACAACTGTATTTCCAGTATCATTTTCTGTCGTGGAACAAGCAATAGGTAAATGTACACTATAACAATATAACAATATGTTTTTGTTATTTGGGTCTCTCTATCAGCAGGATCATTTCCTGGAGGTGATGATGTCACATACAGCACTGCCATCCCCCAGCATAAGGCCCAACTAAAAGGACAGACCAAGGTAAAGCTGTTCTACTGATTATCCACAGCTAGTATTATGTTATCAGAAACAACAGTAGGTGATTGTTTCGTTGTCACCTTTGTGTTACATATCACAATTAGAACTGTCTACACTTAATTTCCCAGAGAACTGTGTTTTTATAGTGTACTCTCCATCATGACAGAACTGTCCCTGTTCCCCTCTCTACCTGTTCCTCCTCTGTAGTCAGCAGAACCAGATGATAATGTGGTCTACAGCCCACTAGCTCTACACGTGACCACACAGGTCAGTGTTGGTGTCTCCTCTGTCTGTTGTACCAGATGATGCTGATCTCTCAACAAAGATACAGACACCACATTACTATAAGTAGTAAACATCACTCTTTAACCACACAAATCTTTCATAGTCTTTTTAGTTTGCTGCACTTAAACCTGTATCACCACTTGTTGAGAAGCTGACCTTGTCGTTATCATTGTCTTTCCATAAGATTACAGTGGTTTGATTGTGACTGAATTTTTCACTTCCTCTCCAGCAGAGAGCAGCAGCCCAGCAGTGACTGAGTGACCTGGAAGGACAGAACACTCCCCTCTCCTGTGTTACAACATCTATCTGCTTCCAATATGCTTCTGTCATACCTCTAAATCCACCCCAGAAAGACCCCTCTATCCTTTGTGTAATAAACTACTGAAGACAGTCTGCTGTGTTTGTTTTCATGATCACCACATACACTATCTGTTATATTAGTTATGTTCCACCCATCTTTCCCCTTGTTTCTTGTTTTTTACATGTTCATTTTATTTCTCTCATGTATTTAGTCAAATGTCCAACGCCAGTAACTAATCATGATCTAGAGTGTAAATTAAATGTACAAGCTGTGCAACAAAATAAATACGATGATGACGCTGAATATAAAATGTATTGAAATTAATATGTATTATGTTAAAACTAGACCATAGAATACCATAGATGTTATCTAGCACTGAGGGGGGCATGTAGATTCAAACAGAATCAGGAAGAGAGTTAAAGACAGTAATGTTTATGAACATTAGAAAGTAGAGTTATTATTTATCTTATCAAATGTTTTGTTGATTTCACATTGAATTCACATTAGTTGACAACTCAACCAAATGTAAATCAAAACTAGATGTTGAACTGACGTCTGTGCCCAGTGGGTAGTACCACTCTCCATTGTTCCTACACTAACCCCAGTGGTATGAGGTGGTGCAGGCTGGGTGTTAGTGGCTCATGTGTGAAGAGTATTTCTGGAACATTCGATGGATGAACAGTGACTTTAAGCAGACCACAAAGCCCTTATGCAAGTTTTTTTATACAAATGCTAAATCATGACTATATGGATGATACATTACAGTTTATTTCATGAAAATAATAATAATATTTTTTTAATTTTTTATAATTTCTTTCCTTGATCCTCCTTTTAGTATTGAAATGCTCGGTCTGATCATGTGGGTGTGTTGGTAGAAATATCTGTATATTTACATACACAGCCCTGATTGGCACAAAGGATCAATTGGACTCCCTTCTTACCCCTTCAAACTAGGATGATACATATGCAAATAAGAGATGACTGGTCAAATCAAATCAAATCAGATTATTTTAGTCACATGTGCTGAATACAACAGGTGTAGACCTTACAGTGAAAAACTTACGAGCCCCTAACCAACAATGCAAATAGTCTGGGTAGCCATTTGATTAGGTGTTCAGGAGTCTTATGGCTTGGGGGTAGAAGCTGTTTAGAAGCCTCTTGGATCTAGACGTGGCGCTCCTGTACCGCTTGCCATGCGGTAGCAGAGAGAACAGTCTGACTAGTCCGCTAGAGTTTCAAAAAATGTTTAGGGCCTTCCTCTGACACCGCCTAGTATAGTGGTCCTGGATGGCAGGAAGCTTGGCCCCGGGTGATGTACTGGGCCGTTCGCACTACCTTCTATAGTGACTTGCGGTCGGTGGCCGAGTAGTTGCCATACCAAGCAGTGAGGCCACCAGACAGGATGCTCTTTTCAGTCTCCTGAGGGGGAATAGGTTTTGTCGTGCCCTCTTCATGACTGTCTTGGTGTGCTTGGACCATGTTAGTTTGTTGGTGATGTAAAACCAAGGAACTTGAAGCTCTCAAGCTGATCCACTGCAGCACCATCGATGAGAACGGGGGCGTGCTCTGTCCTCTTTTTCCTGTAGTCCACAATAATCTCCTTTGTCTTGATCACGTTGAGGGAGAGGTTGTTGTCCTGGCACCACACGGCCAGGTCTCTGACTTCCTCCCTTTAGGCTGTCTCGTTGTTGTCGTGATCAGGCCTACCACTGTTGTGTCATCAGCAAACGTAATAATGGTGTTGGAGTCGTGCCTGGCCGTGCAGTCATGAGTGAACAGGGAGTACAGGAGGGGACTGAGCACGCTCCACTGAGAGGCCCCTGTGTTGAGGATCAGCGTGGATGATGTGTTGTTACCTACCCTTACCATTATCATGTATTATACATGTCATTTAGAAGTTTATATTATACAAACACACATTTCATTTCTGTAGTTCTCAAAATCCATATATAGTAGACAAACCATATTAAAATCTACAGGTTTACCAAACGGTTAAGTCATTAACCGTTAAATGCCGTTGGATTATGTGATGGTCAATTATATTTAAAGAAATTAGAAGATAATCATATGAAATGTATTGTGAGCATTGCATTGTGACTTTATGTGAAAGGTATTTCTAGATGAAACACTGATTAGGTTTGGTGAAAAGGTTACTGTGTGATTTTGTGTGTTGTATTTAGGCAATTGTAAATGTGCTTAAAGTTTTGATAAAACAGCATTTTTAAAGAGCTGTTTTAAGTTTGTACTAAAAGTTGTGAAATGTTACCCAGACGTGTGAAAATAGCACGAAAGCAATAAAAATATATATTTTTAAAGACATTTTATTGACACAACATGATGTGAGCTCTGTGCTCTGTGAGTTTGAGAGTTAATGCAGCTTCCTGAGCTAACTTTAACACATTCGCTTGGAGGACATCTGTGGTTATGAGCTGTACATGACCATGGTTCATTTCCTGTATAGAAGGGGGAAAAAGACAGAGAGTGTTCTTGTTGACCGTAAAACCACATCAGACTGTGTTGTGGTCCGGAGGACCCTGAACCTTGAATCTGGTTTAAAGTGAGAGTCTGTGGAGGTCTTGGTCTAGTACCCATCACTACATCTTTATCAATTTCTAGCATGTACATTGATGATATACACCACCTTTGGGAAGTATTCAGACCCCTTGATTTTTTTCACATTTTTTGATGTTACAGCAGTTTTCTAAAATGTATTAAATAAAAAAACATCCTCAGCAATCCTACACACAATACCCCATTATGACAAAACAAAACAGGTTTTTAGAAATTTTTGCAAATATATTCAAAATAGTAAACAGAAATATCTTATTTAAATACGTTTTCAGACCCTTTGTTATGAGACTCGAAATTGATCATCGTTGAGATGTTTCTCCAACTTGATTGGAGTCCACCTGTGGTAAATTCAATTGATTGGACATGATTTGGAAAGGCACACACCTGTCTATATAAGGTCCCACAGTTGACAGTGCATGTCAGAGCAAAAACCAAGCCATGAGGTTGAAGGAATTGTCCGTAGAGCAACGAGACAGGATTGTGTCGAGGCACAGAACTGGGGAAGGATACCAAAATATTTCTGCAGGATTGAAGGTCCCCAAGAACACAGTGGGCTCCATCATTCTTAAAAAGAAGAAGTTTAGAACAACCAATGGAGATCAAGGAAGTTAACCAAGAACCTGATGGTCACTCTGACAGAGCACTAGAGTTCCTCTGTGGAGATGGGAGAAACTTCCAGAAGGACAAAAATTTCTGCAGCACTCCACCAATCAGTTTGTAGTTTGCCAAAAGAGAAAAAAGATTATCTGGTCTGATGAAACCAAGATTGAACTCTTTGCCTTGAATGCCAAGCATCACGGAGCAAAGTACAGAGAGATCCTTGAAAACCTGCTCCATAGCACTCAGGACCTCAGACTGGGGCGAAGGTTCACCTTTGAACAGGACAATGACCCTAATCACACAGCAAAGACAACACAGGAGTCAGGACAAGTCTCTGAATGTCCTTGAGTGGCCCATCCAGAGCCCGTACTTGAACCCGATCTAACATCTCTGGAGAGATCTGAAAATAGCTGTGCAGCAACGCTCCCCATCCAACATGACAGAGTTTGATAGGATCTGCAGAGAAGAATGGGAGAAAATCCCCAATTATAGGTGTGCCAAGCTTCATACCCAAGAAGACTCGATGCTGTAATCGCTGCCAAAGGTGCTAAAACAAAGTACTGAGGAAAGGGTCTGAATACTTATGTAAATGTTATATTTCTGTTTTTATTTGTAATACATTTGCAAACCTTTCTAAAAACCTATTTTATGGGAAATGTGTGTAGATTGCTGAGGAAAGTTTTTTTATAATACATTTTTTAATAAGGCTGTAACATAACAAAATATGGAAAATGTCAAGTGGTCTGAATCATTTCTGAAGGCGCTGTTTGTTATATACCGAAATATAGATTTTTGCCAATGGGAATGTGGTGCATGTCGCCCAATGATCTAATCTTGATAATCATTAGTGGCCTCTATGTTCCAGTAGAGAGTAACAGGATAGTAGTGACTATTGGTCCCAAAGAGCCCTTAGACAAAGCTGAAATATATTGTAGTGACTATGATTTTGGGGTTAAAGTAGTCTATATACTGCAATGGTTCCTATCTGCCACTGAGGGGGACATGTACAAACAAACAGAAGCAGGAAGAGAGTTAAAGTGAGGTCTGTGAACAAGAAGTCATTTTCACTGGTAACTTGGTCCTTGACACACGTTTGTGCTCAAGTTCAATTTAACATAACAGGCAGACTCTAACTGTCACATGGCTCTTCATCTCTCCCTCCTCCTCCTCCTCATCCTCCTCCTCATCTTCTTCTTCAGAGTCTCAGCAGGTAAGGGTAATATTTCTATTAATTAAGAGTGAAGTCCCCTGAGTCAATTCACTTAAACACTGTATAATCAATCTCTATCACAAAGAAGATGTTTAAAGTGTTGGAGCAATGTCATTTTTACATGTTTCCTCTGTAAAGGTTCTATTACATTTGAACAATTACATTAAATGTGTTTTGTGTTGATGTGTCCACAGTGGGACATGTGTCTGTGCAGACAGGAGGCTCCATCATCTTCCCATGTCACTATGATCTGAATCACATCAACCATGTGAAATACTGGTGTAAAGGGTATGTTTGGGTTCTATGTTCTTATGTGGTACGCACTGACCATCCTAAGAGCAGTGGTAAGACCTCAATCTCTGATGACCTCAACAAGAGAATCTTCACTGTGACCATGACTAACCTGACGTCATGGGACTCTGAGAATTACAGGTGTGTTGTGGAGATCAATGGTCCTGGTCTATAGTCCTATGTTACCAAGATGGAGAGACAGTGAGGTCCATTCTAGGGAAGTGACGAACATAGATCATTTCATCTTACTTATCACGAGAGCAATGTCCTATGGAGTGTCCTGTAATCCTGCAATGTCAAATACTAAATAATGACCCAATTATAAATAGCCTATTACAACAAATGAAATGAAAAATGTGTAACCACTCTGAAATTCGTAGACAAAGCTATACTGTACATATAGGTGCAAGAACTGCACATGTTTTGAAGCTGTACAGTGTTATTTACAATTACGTTGTTGACAAACAACTGAGTAAAACAAGATAATATTTTGGGTCATGATGGGGCAACAGTTGAACTAAGCTCGTGATGCAAGTTGCATTCTTCAATAAACACTGGCTATATGTAATTATTATGAATTTAAATGGATGTACCAATCACAGAATGCAGCTTTCAGGAATTTGGAAGGAGCCTGTTGTAAAAGCACTTTTCTTCTCTGAATTTGAGTTTTTTACCTCTGTGTTCAGGTACTCCAGAACTCTATGTGGAACAGCAAGAAGTGACTGGAGTAGAGAGAGGGAGTGTCACTGTCCTTTGTTACTATAGTAACACTGGAGATATGAAGTGGTATAGGATGGGTGGTGATGGTGTGAGTGGGTATTCTGGGACTTTACATGGAACATCAGTGACATTAATGGATAACAGTGATTCCAACAACAGAAAAGTCTTAACAGTGACTATGAGTGGTCTGAAGATGGAGAACACTGACTGGTATTGGTGTAGAGTGGGAGAACTAGAGATGCCTGTTCACATCACTGTCAGTCAACAAACTGCAACACAGAGAACCTCTAAGATGACCTCAAGTTAGTAGATCAATCACATACTTTATGATCAATATGATTCACTTTGTTTTATCCACTGGTATCATCTGGAACTAATTGGAATATTAACTATGAATGTGATGTTGCTATACAACCTGACTCTCTGGTATCCCATTCATTTCATAGATGCTATTGTTGTTTTACCTCACAGCAACCCAAGATTCAACCACTCAACAACCCTCTGCCTCTCCAACTGCTGAGCCTGTTCAGACTGACAACACAAGTCAAGGAGCTGAGGGGAACATGGAGGAAGTCCACCAGAGGTTATTATCACTCATCCATCTGTATTATCCCACATGTTGTTAGATAATATGAACACAGAGAAACATTACAATTCCATCATACACTACAACAGTTAATGGTAACCAAACACCCTCCCTAAATGCATATAGAGACTGTTAGCACCTCCTCTTGGGTAGAACATCTCTGTGGTTGCCTTGTGAGAAGTAGCAGCACTGTTGGTCTTATTCTCACTCATTTGCAAGAACAAGTTGCACACGTAAAATATATGTATAGTAATAATCTCAATAATAATCAAATCATCTCTTCATTTGCATGGTCAACTTCCACACATGTGAATAGATCAATAATTGTTCCATGTATCACAACAAGTGCATACAGCAAATGATCAATTTATAATGATCTATTTTAATTGTATTATTTATTGAAGTTCTTATATGTAATCCATCAGGTCCATAGATGTGAAAGTCCTCCTCATCTCTCTGGGCATGTTGGTGGTGGTGACAGCTGGTATCCTAGTAACATGGAAGATGTGGAGAAAGCATAGTAAGTAGTCATTTTATGTGAATATAAAAAAGGAGAATAGTTTAGAAAAATACTAAATGTATTGATATTGTGACCAACAGTATATTTCTTGCCTGTGATTTATCTTGAATGACAAAATATTTGGAGGAATTATCTATATGAAATCCATTCAGAGGTATTATTGTACTATAACAAACTCAGAAGTAATTGACATCTCCCTCTCTTCATTCCAGATGACAATAAGGCCAAGGGCCAGACAACTAACAACTCAGCAGTAGGATACACTCATTTTATTATATTCTGTTCAACCATCTGCTTTTCTGTTCTTGATTTGGGATCATCTACCATTTGACTCCAGCGTTACCTCTTCAGTTGATTATCAATGAGTTGACATAAAAGGTCCCATATTCTAACTGAACCCAAGCTCTTACAGTGCTCCTGATGTTGGCAAATGCTGTTAAAAAGACAGAGAACAGGAAATTGTCAGTTCACTAAATCTACATCTGACTGCATCATATCAGTGGAAACAAACTGTGGTTTAGGTGGTAAATAGACAAGTCCAGTTTCTCTTTGATATTTATTTATTTGCAGTCAGCAGACCCTGAGCAGGACATTACATACAGCACAGTGTGATACACAGGAGAAACAGCACAGCAGGTACAAACTGAATAAAACTGGTTTTGATCGGTGGAGATCTTGGACTAAAACCAATCACTCCATCTCTGCAGTGAGCTGGGGTTCTCTCTCTCTCTCTCTCTCTTTTTCACGATTTCTCTCGCGCTCTCTCTCTCGCCCTCTCACTCGCTCTCTCTCTCTCTCCCTCTCTCTCTCTCTCTCTCTCTCGCTCTAACTCTCGCTCTTTCTCTCTCTCGCCCTCTCTCTCGCTCTCGTGCGCTCTCTCTCTCACTCTCTCTCTCACTCTCTCTCTCTCCTTACTCAATTAAATTCAAGGGCTTTTTTGGCATGGGAAACATGTGTTTACATTGCCAAAGCAAGTGAAATAGATAGTAAACAAAACTGAAATAAACCATTCAAAATGTACTGTAAACATTACACTCACAAAATTTCCAAAAGAATAGAGACATTTCCAAAGTCATATTATGTTTATATGTACAAAAGGGAAAAATATAGTTTGTATAGGTTTTTCTTGTGGCAACAGGTCACAAATCTTGCTGCTGTGATTCCACACTGGTATTTTAACCAATAGATATGGGAGTTTATCAAAATTGGATTTGTTTTCGAAATCTTTGTTGGTCTGTGTAATCTGAGGGAAATATGTGTCTCTAATATGGTCATACACCAGCTCAGTTTCCACCTCATTTTGTGGGCAGTGTGTACATAGCCTGTCTTCTCTTGAGAGCCAGGTCTTTCTCAACAGCAAGGCTATACATAGTCAAAGATTTCCTTAATTTTGGGTCTGTCACAGTGGTCAGGTATTCTGCATCTGTGTGCTCTCTGTTTAGGGCCAAATAGAATTCTAGTTTGCAATTTTTTTTTGTAAATTCTTTCCAAATTTGTCAATTAATTATCTTTTTGTTTTCTCATGATTTGGTTGGGTCTAATTGTGTTGCTGTCCTGGGGCTCAGTGAGGTCTGTATGTGTTTGTGAACAGAGCCCCAGGACCAGCTTGCTGAGGGGACTCTCCATGTTAATTTATCTGTAGGTGATGGCTTTGTTATGGAAGGTTCGGGAATCACTTCCTTTCAGGTGGTTGTAGAATTTAACGGCTCTTTTCTGGATTTTCATAATTAGTGGGTTTCGGCCTAATTCTGCTCTGCATGCATTATTTGGTGTTTTACATTGTACACTGAGGATATTTTTACAGAATTCTGCATGCAGAGTCTCTATTTGGTGTTGTCCCATTTAGTGAATTCTTGGTTGGTGAGCGGACCCCAGACCTCACAACCATAAAGGGCAATGGGTTCTATTACTGTTTCAAGTATTTTTAGCTAGATCCTAATTGGTATGTCAAATTTTATGTTCCTTTTGATGGCATAGAAGGCTCTTCTTGCCTTGTCTCTCAGATCGTTCACAGCTTTGTGGCCGGGTGCTGCAGACTGTTCCAGTACCCTCGCCAATTCAGTGATATATATGTTGAAAAGTACAGATNGAACTTGTCCAAAAAGAAAGTCATTTTTTGTTGCTGAACGCTTTGCGTTGTTTAACATTTTGCTACAGTGTGCTCTAATGAATACGACCCTGATACCATAGACAGGCTGGCCTAGAAGCTTTCTGTCCCACCGACCGGCCAAAAGGATTAGCGAATGAAGAGACCAAACTAATAGTAGGGTGTCCAAACGCCCTTTGGTGATAAGAGTTTCACTTTCCTATGTTTTAAAATACATTTTACCAAGACAAATAGGATTATTTGTGTTCTGAATCGTTCCGTGGGTCTTTCTCTAACATATCATTAACATCATATCAGCAAGAAGGATTTTTGTAAGCTAACATCCCATAATAACCACCCGGCTCTGTTGACGTGGCAGTGCCGGGTTTCTCAAAATAACTTTTGAGGATTTTACATTTTGTAGTCGTCGTCTGTTTCCCGCATTTTTTTTTGCAATTTGCACGAGCTGAATTAAACGTTAAAGGCTTGAAAATAAATAGCTTGGTATACGCTCAGTGCTCTTGTGACATTTTCACAGAGAAACGCTTGTTTTTTGTGAGAAAGCTTTGAAGCAGAACAGGAATTTTGAATTAATATGAAAATACCATGTCCATTTTTCCAAAATCGATATTTATGTTACATCTATATTGTTTTATGTCCTGTCGGATTTGAGAAGAAAGATGAAGAGTTCAACGGGGAAAGGCATCCGGCCAGCTTAGCTGATTCTATGTTATTTTCCAGATTTCTTTTTTCTACGCAATTAACATTATTTAACCCAAGATGCGTTTTTGATTGAACACTAATATGTACAGAGTGTTTTTTCTGTTAGAAGGTTGTAGAAGGTCTGTTGAGAACGGTTGGTTTCCAATTATATTTTTTTGTAAACAATGCAGGTGTTTGATGGTCTTTGATGAAGCCTGAAGCCCTTGAAGAGTCAAGCAGCATCTTCATCATGTGGTTGTTGAAGCACTAACAGATCCAGCTATCCCCGGCAGAGCAGAGGAGCCATACTCTGGCCAAAGAGGAACCTACCTCACGTACTGTCTAACATACTGTCGAATGTTTCCTGCTTGGTGGGGGGGGGGGGGTCTGTCTCCCACACCTAGGGTGTATTCACTAGGAATCCAAACGTAGAGCAAACACAAGATTTTGATTCTGGGTTGCCTTGATTACACACACCACACCACACCAGACTCTTCCTCCTGTGCCCCATAGCCTGGGGATGAGGTCGAAAGGTGTAACTGGTATGAATCCATGACAGTGTCTCAAATAGCCCTCCTATCTAGTTGCGCTACTGTTGACCAGGACTCTGGTTGTGCAATATATATATAGGAAATAAGATGAAATTTGGGACGCTGACATGTAGTGCCGAATCATGTTGGACTGCCTCCTCCCTCTTCCTCCCTCCCCTATCCACTGTTATGTAACCCAGTGTGGGTGTTGACATGGATTTGATAACATCTTTGCTGAATAGTGAACAGAGCTAGCAGCAGTTTGCAGCTGGGACATTACACAAAACCGGTACAATTTGTTTTGTTTTTTTTAACCAAAATACATATTTTTTCTGAGCACCCCACGACATTAAGGACATATTTAACCACCAAGAAAACTCAATTTCTCCATCTCAGGCAAGAAAAGCCCTGTCATTATCAGCCATTTTCTTCTGATATGGACACCGTTTGTCCGTTATGGACACTACGAAAGTTGTCTGAATATGATTATAAAAGACACTTGTAATAAAAATTAA
>QNTS01009753.1:28431-56180 GCA_003317085.1 Hucho hucho
GCAGAGTGCGGTGAGCCCGGTCTAGCAATGGCTTCTCCTCTAGCCCGAGCAGCTCCTGAAGTAGCTGGGCCATGTACTCCGTGGGCCTTGGGCCCTCCACTCCCTCCGGTATTCCCAGTAGACGAATGTTGTTCCTCCGCATTCTACTTTCCATATCTTCGCATCTATTATCGAGGAATGCCACCCTAGTTGTCAATGAGCCGACGTTAGCCTCTAGCTCGCTAATGCGAGTGCTGTGGTCTGTAGCACCTCGCTCCAAATCCGATAAAGTCACCCCATGTGCGTCAAGCTTATTCTGTATACTCTCGATAGATTTTTTAAGCTCGTCTTTGATCGTTGATATCTCTGACCTGAGATTGGTAGAGAGACAGTCAATTTTTCCGAAAATGACGGTTTTGAGGGTGCCTATCACGGATTGCAGCATCTCCACAGTCAGTGTTTCCGTGGGGCCGGCATTGGCAGCGTTCGGTGGCGGGGGTGAGCCGGGAGAAGTTGCAGGCTTGCTGCGGCCTGCTCTTGCAGACTCTGTTTTTGGCCGGGTTGATGTCATTACGAATTTAAATTTATTAAACTTGAACTGAGTTGTTTATGGGTCTCTTCAGACGCCTGGGCAAACAGAAATGTATGCAATTTTGCAAAGTTAAATATATAAATTTGGTCACTAACTCAGGAGCGATAGGGAGACGCGTGCTACATCCTTGGCTTCCAACAGCGCCCCCCGGATCCTGCTCTTTAGGCCAAAGGCAGATGACCTCAGACCTTGTATATTCCAGGATGAGATAGTTAAAGCTTTGTGTTCCGTAGTGTCTAGTTTTGTTTTCGTGTGATTTAGGCCTGGATCATCACAGTAAGTGTGAGCAGAGCATGTTGAGCATCTGATACATACCTCTTAGGTCGCAGGATGGGGCATGGGCAGGTGTAATGGTGGGGGTTGGTCCTGTTGCTCTGCTCACGGCCTGGGAATATGTTCTGCTGTCATCTTGAGGTCCTTGCCGCGGGGTGGGGGGGGGGCATGAGGTGGGCAGTAGGGCATAGGTCTGATATGGGGAGGCCTGTAAAGGGTGTGGCCAGGGTTTGCTTGGGGTGGTCTTAGCTGGTTGGGGTGTGGCTGGTGATGCTGTGGTCTGGGTGTAGGTCATCTTGGTGTGGGTTCTGTAAGTGCAGGTCTTTCAGGAGGGAGTATTGATGGTCTGGGAGGGTGTCTTGCTGGTGTGTAGCTCCTGTGTGTTGCTGGAGGTACTGTTGAGGGTGACGTCATTCAGGGTCTTGGCGAAAGATGGGATTGCTGCTTTGTAGAGGTGGATCTGGTCATTAATGCTGTTCAAGTCCAGGTTGGAATGGTGGGCCAGGTAGACATTAAGTTTTGAGGCATTGTCTTGCGAAATGCTTGCAATCAACTGCTGTTTGGTGGCAGGGTGAAAGTGTTTTCGCCATCTCTGCAGTGTGAGCTGGGGATCTCTCTCTCTCTCTCTCTCTCTCTCTGCCTCTCTGCCTCTCTCTCTCTGCCTGCAGCCAGCCATGTGTTTACCTTCTGTGCTGTCCATTTCTCAGTGCCCAAACCCAGAGAGCCACCATGACGTGATGCCTGATCAGTTCAGGACAGAACAGAAGGTCAACATATGGCTACAAGCATCTCGGCTCTTAGACAACATTATAGCTGTTACTCATGAAACGTCATAGCCCTGGAAAATGTTCATCTGTTTTAGAAAACAATTATATTTACAGTATCATTTTCTGTCTTGGAACAAGCAATAGGTAAATGTACACTATATCAGTATAACAATATGTTTTGTTATTTGTGTCTCTCTCTATCAGCAGGATCCATTTCCTGGAGGTGATGATGTCACATACAGCACTGCCATCCTCCAGCACAAGGCCCAACTAAAAGGACAGACCAAGGTAAAGCTGTTCTACTGATTATCCACAGCTAGTATTATGTTATCAGAAACAACAGTAGCTGATTGTTTCCTCAGTGTTAATATAGTCATGGTTATGTCACCATTATACCTGTACAACTAATATATCACCTTTATGTTACATATCACAATTAGAACTGTCTATACTTTTAATTTCCCAGAGAACTGTGTTTTTATAGTGTACTCTCCATCATGACAGAACTGCCCCTGTTCCCCTCTCTACCTGTTGCTCTTCTGTAGTCAGCAGAACCAGATGATAATGTGGTCTACAGCTCACTAGCTCTACACGTGATCACACAGGTCAGTGTTGGTGTCTCCTCTGTCTGTTGTAGCAGATGATGCTGGTCTCTCAACAAAGATACAGACAAATCAAAATCAAATTTTATTTGTCACATACACATGGTTAGCAGATGTTAACGTGAGTGTAGCGAAATGCTTGTGCTTCTAGTTCCGACCATGCAGTAGTATCTAACAAGTAATCTAACAATTTCACAACAACTTCCTTATACACACAAGTGTAAAGGAATGAATACGAGTATGTACATCTAAATATATGGATGAGCGATGGCCGAATGGCATACGCAAGATGCAGTAGATGGCATAGAGTACAGTATATACATATGAGATGAGTAACATTATATAAAGTGGCATTGTTTAAAGTGGCTAGTGATACATTTATTACATAAAATTTTTAATTATTAAAGCAGCAAGAGATTTGAGTCCGTATGTTGGCAGCAGCCACTCAATGTTAGTGATGGCTGTTTAACAGTCTGATGGCCTTGAGATAGAAACGCTTTTTCAGTCTCAGTACCAGCTTTGATGCACCTGTACTGACCTCGCCTTCTGGATGATGGCGGGGTGAACAGGCAGTGGCTTGGGTGGTTGTTGTCCTCAATGATCTTTTTGGCCTTCCTGTGACATCGGTTGGTGTAGGTGTCCTGGAGGGCAGGTAGTGATGTGGTGATGCGTTGTGTGGACCTCACTACCCTCTGGAGAGCCTTACAGTTGTGGGCGGAGCAGTTGCCGTACCCGACAGGATGCTCTCGGTTGTGCATCTGTAGAAGTTTGTGTGTTTTTGGTGACAAGCCAATTTTCTTCAGCCTCCTGAGGTTGAAGAAGCGCTGTTGCGCCTTCTTCACCACGCTGTCTGTGTGGGTGGACCATTTCAGTTTGTCCGTGATGTGTACCCCGAGGAACTTAACTTTCCACCTTCTCCACTACTGTCCCGTCGATGTGGATAGGGGGGTGCTCCCTCTGCAGTTTCCTGAAGTCCACAATCATCTCCTTTGTTTTGTTGACATTGAGTGAGAGGTTATTTTTCTGACACCACACTCCGAGGGCCCTCACCTCCTCCCTGTAGGCCGTCTCGTCGTTGTTGGTAATCAAGCCTACCACTGTAGTGTCGTCTGCAAACTTGATGATTGAGTTGGAGGCATGCTTGGCCACACAGTCATGGGTGAACAGGGAGTACAGGAGAGGGCTGAGAACACACCCTTGTGGGGCCCCGGTGTTGAGGATCAGAGGGGTGGAGATGTTGTTTCCTACCCTCACCACCTGGGGACGGCCCGTCAGGAAGTCCAGGACCCAGTTGCACAAGGCGGGGTCGAGACCTAGGGTCTCGAGCTTAATGACGAGTTTGGAGGGTACTATGGTGTGAAATGCTGAGCTGTAGTCGATGAACAACATTCTTACATAGTTATTCTTCTTGTCCAGATTGGTTAGGGCAATGTGCAGTGTGATTGCGATTGCGTCGTCTGTGGACCTATTGGGACAGTAAGCAAATTGGAGTGGGTCTAGTGTGTCAGGTAGGATGGAGGTGATATGATCCTTGGCTAGTCTCTCAACGCACTTCATGATGACCGAAGTGAGTGCTACGGGGCGATAGTTATTTAGCTCAGTTACCTTAGCTTTCTTGGGAACAGGAACAATGGTGGCCCTCTTGAAGCATGTGGGAACAGCAGACTGGGATAAGGATTGATTGAATACGTCGTGAACACACCAGCCAGCTGGTTTGCACATGGTCTGATGACGCGGCCAGGGATGCCATCTGGGCCGGCAGCCTTGCGAGGGTTAACACATTTAAATGTTTTACTCACGTTGGCTGCGGTGAAGGAGAGCCTGCGGGCCGTGTCGGTTGCACTGTATTGTCCTCAAAGTGAGCAAAGAGGTTGTCTCTATACTGATGCTTAGCTTGTTTGATTGCCTTGCGGATGGAATAGCTACATTGTTTGTATTCAGACATGTTTCCGGTCGCCTTACCCTGATTGAAAGCAGTGGTTTGCGCTTTCAGTTTTGCACAAATGCTGCCATCAATCCACGGTTTCTGGTTGGGGAAGGTTTTAGCAGTCGCTGTGGGTACAACATCATCGATGCACTTGCTAATAAACTCGCTCACCGAATCAGCGTATTCATCAATGTTATTGTCCGACGCTATGCGGAACATATCCCAGTGCACGTGATTGAAGCAATCTTGAAGCGTGGAATCAGATTGGTCGGACCAGCGTTGAACAGACCTGAGCACAGGCGATTCCTGTTTTAGTTTATGTCTATAGGCTGGGAGCAACAAAATGGAGTCGTGGTCAGATTTGCCAAAAGGGTGGCGGGGAATGGCTTACAACACCACATTGCTATGTGTACTAAACATCACTATTTAACCACACAAATCTTTCTTAGTCTTTTTAGTTTGCTGCTCTTAACAATTGGTGATGCAGGATTGAGAAGCAGACCTTGTCATTACCATTGTCTATCCATAAGATTAGTGGTTTGATTGTGACTGAATGTTTCACTTCCTCTCCAGCTGAGGGCAGCAGCACAGCAGTGACTGACTGAGTGACCTTGGTCGAGTCCTTATCCTGGAAGGACAGAACACTCCCCTCTCCTGTGTCACAACATCTGTCTGCCTCCAATATGCTTATGTCATACCTCTTAACCCACCCCAGAAAGACCCCTCTATCCTTTGTGTATTAAACTACTGAAGACAGTCTGCTGTGTTTGTTTTCATGATCACCACATACACTATCTGTTATATTAGTTGTGTTCCACCCATTTTTCCCTTTATCTCTTGTTTTTTACATGTTCATCATATTTCTCTCATGTATCTAGTCAAATGTCCAACGTCAGTAACTAATCATGATCTAGAGTGTAAATTAAATGTACAAGCTATGTAACAAAATAAATACGATGATGACGATGAATACAAAATGTATTGAAATGAATATGTATTATGTTAAAACTAGACCATAGAATACCATAGATGTTATCTACCACTGAGAGGGGATTTAGATTCAAACAGAATCAGGAAGAGAGTTAAAGACAGTAATGTTTATGAACATTAGAAAGTAGAGTTATTCTTTATCGTTTCAAATGTTTTGTTGATTTCACGTGGAATTCACATTAGTTGACAACTCAACCAAATGTAAATCAAAACTAGATGTTGAACTGACGCCTGTGCCCAGTGGGTAGTACCACTCTCCATTGTTCCTACACTAACCCCAGTGGTATGAGGTGGTGCAGGCTGGGTGTTAGTGGCTCATGTGTGAGGAGTATTTCTGGAGCTTTAGATGGACGATCAGTGACTTTAAACAGACCGCTGACGCTGCCACAAGACAAGTCTTAAAGCCCTTATGCAATCTTTTTAATACAAATGTTGAATCATGACTATATGTATAATAAATGACTGTTTATTTCATGAAAATAACTTCTAATATATTTTTTGTAATTTCTTTCCCTGAGCCTCTTTTTCTATTGAAATGCTCGGCCTGATCGTCTGGGTGTGTTGATAGAAATGTTAATCTATTTACATACACAGCCCTGACTGGTACAAGGGATCAATTAGACTCACCACTTACCCATTCAAAGTAGGAGGATACATCTGCAAATAAAATATAACTGGTCATTGGTCAGAATAATAAGAGCAGAGTTCATGCTGTGGTCCAAAAACCCCATCCCACCTGAACAGGTTGAAATTCAATTTTGTTTTTCAAAAGTGCATTTTTATCATAAATAAAATGGTTTATCACGTTTTTGACTGCACTGCCCATTTAACAGTGACTATCAGTGGACTGAAGATGGAGAACAGACTGGTAGAGTGGTAGAACTAGAGATGCCTGTTCACATCACTGTCAGTCAACAAACTGCAACACAGAGAACCATTCTATCAGTGAGTAAAGTCTGGTTGGGTCCCGATAAACTATTTAATATGCATAGTTACTTCACATATAGATTCAGTAATTTTGTTACATTAGTATCTCCTTGATAATATGTGTTTATTCAAATGCTTTACTTCCTCACATACAGTAGATGCTAGTATGTGTAAAACATAATCTGATATTGTTTTCATAATAGCAACGACCATACCAACCATCTAAGACAGTTCTGATGTTACAACTGGAGATCCTGCTGTCTCCTCCTCCACCTCTCAGGCCCCAGTCAACAACACACCAAGGAGCCCAGGGGTAAGTGTACACAATGATGATTAGCACTTAATAAGCAATGTAATTAATTTGGTATCTAAACTGATTAATTGTACTGTCCCACAATCGCTTGCTACTTCTACTTCTGTATCACCCTTCATACATGTCTATCTGATTGCAGTTTGCAGAGTCTCAAAACAATGTTGTTCTTATGTAGTTTACAAAAGTTTAATCCGGAGGTCCCGGGTCTTGGTTTCTACTAAGCTACTAAGCTAACATATGGGATTGTTACATCATCATAGGATCATACCAGGATAATTTAGCTATTTGATTTAGAATTGGTAAGTATGAATAAAATAGTATAATACAATTATTTGATAAAACAATGAATTTGGCCTTACTGCTATTAGTAAGGCCAACAAGGAGAGGATTTGTTACAGTAAATCAGATGACCAAACACATTGAATAATGATGTTTAGAAGTGTCTGTCCTATATATTCTTTTACAGATTTGTAAATGTTTTCTGCTTTTGGGGGGATAAAACACACATATGCACACATACACACACCTATACATTTGGCTTTTTTGTTAATAGTTTAATTTATGAATCCTGGTGTCACGATAACCAAAGTTTTGTAAACAGTACTTGTTGTTTCATAGTTTGGTCGTCTGATTTACTGTAACAAATCCTCTCCTTGTTGAATCAGAGCCTTGGAGTACTATTCTGTCTTTACCTTCTCCAGCTTCAATGGAATATATAAACGCTATGTTCGTTTTTTTTATCTCTTTGATACTATTTTCACAACTGTGTGGTCAGGGCCGGCCCTCCCATTAGGCAAGACTTTAATTGAATTTGGGGTGGCATTTTGACAATTGGCTGCCGCCCTCCGGTGGCCCTGATCGGCTACTGCACTGACGGTGGCACCCCAGCCACCAGCTCATAGCGTTGCTGCAGTTCCCGCCCCCACCCCATTCCCTTTTATCCCGAAATTCACTCCCATTATGCTTGGTAGCTATGGTGATGTGTGTGTTTATATGGGATTATCCAATTGTGAAACATGAATAAAAATGAATCTGCCAATTAAATTATTGTATTGTTTTTATGTTTGTGTGTGACGAACACATTAGTGATTAAGGTAGTAGCCTAACCTAGCCTGTTAACATTAGCTAGCTACTACTAGTGGATATAATTTTAGCTAAAAGTAAGCTATGGAGATTTGAATCAATTTGCTACCATGTCTAAAAGACAAAAACTATCAGGAAGCGAATATATAAAAAAAGAATGTGATAAGAGGAACAATCTCTAAACCAAAGGCATTCACTGCTGAAATGTATCAGCGTGCAGCAATGTCCATCAGCCGGTGTGGAGAATGACAAGCCTCCGAGGACAGGCCATTCATTCGCCGAGAACAACAAGCCCCCATTCGCTAATTATAGCAGCGAAGAGGGTAAACCGGAGGAGTCCGAGCCATGCACTTCCACCAATGATGACAGCTCTCCGTCTGGAAAAGAACAGGTGGTTGCACCAGACCTAGCCACACCTCCAAACAATGCCGGCGAAGATCCTACAGTCTTGGACCCGGACTCAGATCCGTCGCTCCCCGTCCTGGATGACAGTGGTGGTGCTGCTGCTAAATCCGGCCAAAATATATGAATGGATCTTTACAGGATATGTTGGTGCAGGCTAGGCCACATCAGGATAAGGAGGGGAATTTCCCATGAGATGAGGGGCAACGAAAGTTTTTGGTGGCCCAGTACAATAGGAGGATGGTGAACGTGCAGAGAGTGGAGAGACCATGGCTTGTCTATTCCAATCACAACGATGCAGCCTTCTGTTAATGCTGCAAACGTTTTTTCACACAACTGCAAATCTGCGCTGGTCAGGGATGGAACCAGGGACTGGAAGAATCTGTGCCATCTCCTCAGCTCGCATGATAAGTCGCATGACCGCCTAGATAGTTTCCAGATGTTGAAAGAGCTGGAGATCAGGCTGGTGTCCAAGCAATTTATCGATGTCCAAGCCCAACGGGCTATTGACGGAGCGACTCTACACTGGCAGCAGGTGCTGCAGAGGCTCATAGCCCTGATATGCGTAATGGCCATCCAGAACATTGCTTTACCTGTGATCACAGACAGGCTGAACGAGCCAAATAATGGGAACTTTCAGATCTATGTAATGAGCTTGAGCAAGAGACTGGGCAGTGAGGCAAAACCACTCGACGCACTGGGGTACATATCCAGACACCAAACGGCTTCCTTGTTTCCCAATCCCTTTGTTGCCCTGAGAGTTCATCTCACACTCCCGTTGACAGTGGCAAGTGGAGAGCGCACATTCTCCCAGCTCAAACTCATCAAAAAAACGACCTGCGCTCTACTATGAGTCAAGAGAGACTCAATGGACTCGCTACCATATCAATTGAGCACAAGTTGGCTTACAAAATCAACCTCCAAGAAACAGTGCATGCTTTTGCTGTCAGGAAAGCCAGGCGAGTCAACTTGTCTGAAAAGAAGGTAAGCGTTGATCATACACTCGCATTAATTTGTAAGATTACTCAATTATCTATAACCTGTTTACTTTTTTTTATATTGAAATAGACTACATCCTAATCTCGCTCTCTCACTCTCGTTATCTCTCTCTCCCCTCTCTCTAGCTTTCTCTGTCTCTCTCAGATGATTTGATTTCAGGACCATGGACAGCTACCGAGAGAAAACATCACTGACTGCAATGCAGCACCAAAGAAGAGGAAAGAGGCCTTGGGACTTGTATGGAACTGACCCATCTCTTAAGCTCTATAGTCTACACTCAGTTAAGTTAAATACAGTGCCTTCAGCAAGTATTCACACAACTTGACTTTTTGCATATTTTGTTGTGTTACAGCCTGAACTAAAAAAATCATTTTTTTTTAAGTCAAATTGGAATTGTTAAGACATTTGTACAAATTAATTAAAAATGAAAACCTGAAATGTCTTGTTTGAATAAATATTCCACCCCTTTGTTATGGCAAGCCTAAATAACTTCATGAGTAAAAATCTGCTTAACAAGTCACATAATAAGTAGCATAGACTCTTTGAATGACTACCTCATCTCTGTACCCCACACATACAGTTTGCTATAAGGGCACTCAGTCAAGCAGTGAATTTCAAACACAGATTCAACTACAAAGGCCAGGGAGGTTTTTCCAATGCCTTGCAAACAAGTGCATCTATTGGTAGATGGGTAAAAAAAAGCACACATTGAATATCCCTTTCAGCAACACTTTTCATATTTTCAAGCATGGTAGTGTCTGCATCATGTTATGGGTATGCTCGTCATCAGCAATGACTAGGAAGTAAACACATTTTTTATTTTTATTAAATGGAATAGAGCTAAGCACTGGCAAACCCCTACAGGAAAATCTGATTCAGTCTGCTTTCCAACAGACACTGGGAGACAAATTAACAGGTAATTATACTTTTAGGTTATTACCTTTCAATAGGTAATAACCTAAAACACAAGGCCAAATATACACTGGAGTTGCTTACCAAGATGACATTGAATGTTCCTGTGTGGCCTAGTTACAGTTTTGATAAAAAAAATTGTCTTGAAAATATTAGAGACTTGAAAATGACTGTATAGCAATGACCAACAACCAATTTGACAGAGCTTGAAGAATAAAACAAACTTAAAAAAATTTGCAAATATTGTACAATGCAGGTCGGCAAAGCTCTTAGAGACTAAACCAGAAAGACTCACAGCTGTAATTGCTGCAAAAGGTGATTCTAACACGTATTGACTTAGGGTTGTGAATACTTATGTTCATTCGATATTTCTGTTTTTATTTTTCAATACATTTTCTAACATTTCTAAAAACATGTTTCACTTTGTCATTGTGGGGTAATGTGTGTAGATGGGTGAGAAAAAATTATATTTAGTCCATTTTGAATTCAGGCTGTAATATAACAAAACGTGGAATAAGTCAAGCGGTATGAATACTTTCTGAAGGTACTGTACATGTCTCAATGGCACTCCCTGTTGGTACTCACTGGCCATGAAGGTCCTTGAAGCGTGCGTCCAGTTCAATGTGGTATTTGCGCAAGTAACCAAAAAGCTCATCTGTCCCCAGGACTTTGGCAATTCGGACCAGCTGAAATCAGAACAGTGTCAATTTCACAGATGTGTTTCCGTTTGTCTTGGGGAATATTTGTTCATGTACAAGCTAATTTGGTAAGTACATGTTATCATCAGGTAGTGAATGTGTTATCTGCTCTAATAGATTGTAGCAGTCAGTGTAATCATATTAAGAGAGGTCTAGATGAGACAAGTTAGTAGTTATAAAGGGTGGAATAAGATGGGTTGTAGTGAGATTAAAGGATGTTTGATAGTGACAACAGAAAGGGTCAGTTCAGTGGTAAATTAATTGGATACCAGGTCATAATTGTCCTGGCCATGGAAGAAGGGCTCTTTCTGGAAGATCATACTGGCCAGCATGCAGCCCAGCCTCCACATGTCCAAACTATAGTCATACACCTGACAAGAAACCACAAAACGCATCAGTTACGGTTAAACATCAATATACAAACAGCTACCAATTACAATGGTACACAATAACACTGGAGCACTATTCATTTACAGGATGACCTTGTGTCGGTGTGTGTGTTTGCTTGCATGTGCTGGGAATTTACCTGGTAATCCACCAGTAACTCAGGTCCCTTAAAGTAGCGAGATGCTACTCTGACATTGTATTCCTGTGCAGGATGGTAGAATTCTGCAAGGCCCCAGTCTACCAGGCATTGCTGCAGCACAAAAACACAAACCCTATAGTGTAAGAATAGAAACCACATTGAAAATGTGGCACACAAGGGATATTGCTGCTGCTACTAAAAAAGTTTTGAAGTCCTGTATGTGCCCTGATGCCATCTAGTGGCAATGAGAATACTGTATTTGACAAAGACTAAAATAGTTAAACTTCCATTCAATATGGGTGAAGAAATAACTGAAGTCACTTCAAACAAATCTCTGACAATTTATGTAAGCTTTGTAGACTTTTCAAACAGCTTGAGCAGAGCCGAAAAACTTTTGGGTTAAGAGGTTAAGAGCTCCCCCTACCTTCCTCATCTGGTGGTCAATCATCACATTGTGGGGCTTGATGTCACGGTGCATAATACCTATACTATGACAGTAGTCCAGAGCCTGAAAACACAAAAACACAAATCATGTCAGAGGCAGCAAAATAATGACTAGACTCCACAAACTAATCCCACAGTTAGGAATATACAAAGGTAGGACTGGGAGTGTATGTGAAAACACACGGAGTAAAACTGCAAGGCTCACCTTTAGTAGTTCATACATGTAAAATGTATATCAAAAACTTCTGGTAGAGCTCCTGGGGAGAGAAGAAAAGTTAAAGATTTAATTTGCAGAACGAAGTATGTGATGCATGCCTCCATAATGCAACACACACTGTTTAACTAAACACTTTCAACCAACCATACAGACACACAGAAACACATTGGGTGCAAAATTATCTGGACAATGCAATGCTAAGTCATGGCTACCAATATGGTATTTGAAACTAATAAGTTATATAAGCCTTATTGGGTAACATGACCAAGTTTCCCCACTCATGACACCATCCCAAACCAGTAAAACCCCATGCCTAGAGGGAATGATTCTACCTTAAAATCTGTGTTATTGATGCATTCAAAGACAAGAGCAGGCGTTCGGGACTGCAGAGAGGAGAGAGAGAGAGAGATGAGACAGAACAAATAGGGGGGGGTCAGAGAAAATTGGAGATATTCCAATCTCATTGATAAATCAAACATTAAAAATGACATCAGTCTATGAGCCATATTTACTGTGAGGAAAATGTAGAGCACACATCACTGTCTTAACACCCTTAACACCCACCACACACAGCGAAAGCACATCAACACAGATAAAGCATGAAATAATATAATTACAAGGCATCACATCCCAATTTTGTCCCGGCTGCTATTGAAATGATGTGGTGTTTTGTAATTAAAGATAAAGCCATGTTAATATTAGCCTCATTAATTCCCATGATCAAAATTCCCATTTCTGTTATTGTAGGTAGCAGCATAGTGAACATATGATGAAGAAATTACTTGATGAGGTAATTGTATCTCCCTTGCATCCATAAACGTTCTCAAAAGAACCCTGCCAAAATGTGAGAAAGACAGTCCTGTTTCACCTGCTTCTAGTTCATTGTTAGTCTAAGACTTCATCTATGAGTAAGACGACTAGTTTGCAGAACTTTCAAACAGTCCAGTGAACCTCACTAAAAGAATATCAAACCCGTTCACAATCTGTAAAGTAAATTGTGCTGATATTATAAAGTGGAAGAATGTTAATTCAACAGCCATTATATGTATAGGAACATTCACAAAATGAATTCACAATATAAACAAATCTGATATTTGAAGGGGTAAGGAAGTGGCCAGGTAATCAGGTGACTAAGAACTAGCCCATGGCTAGAAGAAAGCAGAGCTGTAAGACATACCACAGGGTCCTTCACTGTGTCCACCAATCAGATGATGTTGGTTCCCCCTCATAGATTCTCCAGGATCTTGATTTCGCGCTTGATTTTATTTTCCTTGACAGGCTAATCAGGGTCATAATAACAGAGACATACAATCAGACCAGGATGTAGCCTAAACGTTTGACCATGCAGGATGTGACTTTATTTATAACAACATATAGCCTAACTGTAATGGTGACAGCATCATCCAGGTATCCACCTTACCTAGATACTTAGATGTTTTCCTGGTTGATTCTTACTTAGACTATGTGTTTAAAGAAAACAGATCACAAATCCACCTCTACTGGGGCATACAGACAAACAAAGCAGCCCTTGAACAACTTACCTTGAGGATTTTGACCTCCACCTTCTCATTGTTGTTGATGGCCTCAAAGACCTCACTGTACTTCCCCCTGCCGAGCTTCCGCACCAACTGGTAGTCTTCCTGGTTACTAGATGAGAGAGAATTGGGGAACAGATACAGTGCCTTCAGAAAGTATTCATACTCCTTGACTTATTCCACATTTTGTTGTGTTACAGCATGAAGTCAAAATGTATTAAATCGATTTCCCCCTCACCCATGTACACACACACACACAACACCCCATAATGACAAAGTGAAAACATGTTTAAAAATGTTTTTGCTTAATAGTTGGAAATTAAATACAGATACAGTGGATTCGGAAAGTATTCAACATTTTGTTACGTTACAGCCTTATTCTAAAATTGATTAAATAGTTTTTCCCCCCCTCAATCGACACACAATACCCCGTAAATGCAAATGTATTAATACAAAACCGAAATATCACATTTTCATAAGTATTCAGAACCTTTACTTTGGCAGCGATTACAGCATCGAGTCTTCTTAGGTATGAAGCTACAAGCTTGGCAAACCTGTATTTGGGGAGTTTCTCTCATTCTTCTCTGCAGACCCTCTCAAGCTCTTTCAGGTTGGATGGGGAGCGTACCTGCACAGCTATTTTTAGGTCTCTCGAGATATGTTAGATCAGGTTAAAGTCTGAGCTCTGGCAGGGCCGCTAAGGACCGAAGCCACTCCTGCGTTGTCTTGGCTGTGTGCTTAGGGTCGTTGTCCTGTTGTAAGGTGAACCTTCACCCCAGTCTGGGGTCTTGAGCTCTCTGGAGCATACCTTCAGCATGATGCTGCCACCACCATGCTTCACCGTTTCCTCCAGACGTGACACTTGGCATTCAGACCAAAGAGTTCAATCTTGGTTTCATCAGACAGGAGAATCTTGTTTTTCATGGTGTGAGAGTCGTTTATGTGTCTTTTGGCAAACTCCAAGCGGGCTGTCATGTGCCTTTTACTAAGGAGTGGCATCCGTCTGGCCACTCTACCATAAAGGCCTGATTGATGGAGTAATGCAGAGATGGTTTCCCTTCTGGAAGGTTCTCCCATCTCCACAGAGGAACTCTAGAGCTCTGTCAGAGTGACCATCGGGATGCCTGACCAAGACTCTTCTCCCCCGATTGCTCAGTTTGGCCGGGGGCCAGCTCTACGAAGGTTCTTGGTGGTTCCAAACGTCTTTCATTTAAGAACGATGGAGGCCACTGTGTTCTCAGGGACCTTCAATGCTGCATAATTTTGTTGATACCTTTCCCCAGATCTGTGCCTCGACACATACCTGTCTCAGACCTCTACAGACAATTACTTTGATCTCATGGCTTGGTTTTTGCTCTGACATGCACTGTCAACTGTGAGACCTTATATAGACAGGTGTGTGCCTTTCCAAATCATATCTAATCAATTGAATTTACCACAGGTGTACTCCAGTCAAGTTGTAGAAACATCTCAAGGATGATCAATGGAAACATGATGCACCTGAGCATCATTCCTGGTCTGAATACTTATGTAAATAAGGTATTTCTATTTTTTGTTTGTAATAAATTTGCAAACATTTCTGAAAACCTGTTTTCGCTTTGTCATTATGGGGTATTGGTGAGTGTTTCTGGCTATGTCTCTAAGACCTTTCCACACCTGGATTGTGCAACATTTGTAAATTATTCTTTTCAAAATTAAGCTCTGTCAAATTGGTTGTTGATCATTGCTAGACAACAATTTTCAGGTCTTGCCATAGATTTTCAAGTAGATTTAAGTCAAAACTGTAACTTGGCCACTCAGGAACCGTCACGGTATTCTTGGTAAGCAACTCCAGTGTACATTTGGCATTGTGTTTAGGTTATTGTCCTGCTGAAAGGTGAATTAATCTCCCAGTGTCTGGTGGAAGGATTTTGGATTTTGCCTGTGCTTAGCTCCATTCATTTACATTTAATCCTGAAAATCTCCCCCGTCTTTAACGATTTCTAGCATACCCATAACATGCAGCCACCATTATACTTGCAAATATGGAAAGTGGTACTCAGTATTGTATTGTATTGTATTTGCCCCAAACATAACACTTTGTATTCAGGACAGTTAATTGCTTTGCCAATTTTTTTGGCAGTATTCCTTTAGTGCCTTGTTGCAAACAGGATGCATTTTTTTGAATATTTGTATTCTGTACAGGCGTCCTTCTTTTCACTCTGTTATTTAGGTTAGTATTGTAGGGTAACACACAATGTTGCCGATCCATCATCAGTTTTCTCCTATCACAGCCATTAAACTCTGTAACTGTTTTACCAAACTCTGTTTGGCCCTGTCCGGGGGTATCGTCGGACGGGGCCACAGTGTCTCCCGACCCCTCCTGTCTCAGCCCCCAGTATTTATGCTGCAGTAGTTTATGTGTCGGGGGGTTAGGGTCCGTCTGTTATATCTGGAGTATTTCTTTTATCTGGTGTCCTGTGCGAATTTAAGTATGCTNCGGAGGACCTGAGTATTAGGACCATTCCTCAAGGCCTACCTGGCCTGATGACTCCTTGATGTCTCGAGTCCACCTGGCCGTGCTGCTTCTCCAGTTTCAACTGTTCTGTCTGTTTTATGAACATTTTAAAATCTTGTCCATGTTCTGTTGTAATCTGCACCCGGCACAGCCAGAAGAGGACTGGCCACCCCTCACAGCCTGGTTCCTCTCTAGGTTTCTTCCTAGGTTTTGGCCTTTCTAGGGAGTTTTTCCTAGCCACCGTGCTTTTACACCTGCATTGCTTGCTGTTTGGGGTTTTAGGCTGGGTTTCTGTACAGCACTCTGTGACATCAGCTGATGTAAGGGGGGCTTTATAAATAAATTTGATTTGATTTGATTTTAAACTCATGTGGAAATTCCTGGGCGGTTTCCTTCCTCTCCGGCAACTTCGTTAGGAAGGACGCCTGTATCATTGTAGTGACTGGGTGTATTGATACACTACCCAAAGTGTAATTCATTAACTTCACTATGCTCAAAGGGATATATTCAATGTCTGATTTTTTTTTAACCTTCTTTGTGATGCATTTTGGGGGAAAAAACAAGTCTTTGTGGTTGAATCTGTGTTTGAAATTCACTGCTCGGCTGAGGACCTTACGGATAATTGTATGTGTGGGGTACAGAGATTTACACCAGTAAATCAGCTCCAAGTTCTTTTAATTTTGGAAATCTGTTCCAAAGTGTTCTCACGCAAATTAGATAGTTTGTGTCAAGAACTGCAACGCTGCTAGGTTTCAAAAACGGTCTACCACAAAGGACATCCAGCCAACTTGACAACTGTGGGAAGCATTGGAGTCAACATGAGCCAGCATCCCTGTGGAACGCTTTCGACACCTTGTAGAGTCCATGCGCAAAGAATTAAGGCTGTTCTGGGGGCAAAGGGTGGGGTGCAACTCAATATTAGCAAGGTGTTCCTAATGTTTTGTAAACTCAGTATATGTGATCATATAGAAATGCAAGCAAGGTAAGAAATTATGTTTTAGTCAAATATATTTGTTTGGACTTAAGTATTGCGGTCAATTTTCAGTCTACAAATTATTTGTAATCATGTTCTGGCCCCCTGACCATCCAAATAAAATTGTGCCGAGGCTGAATCTAGTTGATGATCCCTGGCCCAAAGTCATTGCACACAGCACAGAAGAAGCCAAAAAGACAACATGAGGGCATAAACGGGCATAAACGCTCATAAATAAAAAAAAATAAAGACAAAACATTTAATAACATTGATTCTTGCGATACAGGCATTTGGAATTTCACAAAAAAACATACATTTTAATTAATTTGACATATCATCCAGAACTAACTCAAAGATATCTGCAGAAAGAATGGGGTGTCAGCTAGGACATGGCACCTTGAGTTTGAACAAATCTATTTTGGTTATTGAACTACAGTAAGAGAAGTGGATTTACAACCGGGAAACGGAATTACGATAACGGAATTACATCATGGGTCCATAATCTGTACTACACAGAAATGCATAACTATTGATATGAATGTCATTCTCCTCATGTTTCACTGTATTGTACTGTATTGGACTGTACTCTGTGCTCTACTCACTGTACAATACTGCAGGAGTTCCCAAACATTTTCACTCATTGTCAGTCTGCATGATTCGACTAAGAGGATTTGAAAAAATTTGCTTGAAAGGCATGAGCTCAGCTTAGTTTTTTGCACAGGCTGTACACACTATATCAGTCACTCATTCACAATTTGACAAGCACTTGATAATGCCTAGAATTTAACAACGGCATCCCCTTTGTATGGAAGTAACGCACCCTAAAAAAATCCACGCTCCAACACATGATTGGGTCTTTCTCACAGGCTACAAGTGAAAACAGACACATCGGGGACACAACTGCGCATGTCCTTATACAATTCCGAGGTGCATTTTGAAGATATTGGAAAAACTGTCCACATTTACTTTTCGTCAGCCAACAAGATGAGTAGGCCTAACGAACAGCAAAAGCACTAGCCTATGTCAACCTACTATCCCCCATAGTACAAAGGTCGACCTATTCTACTCTGTGCGAAAAAAATAAATATTCCAAACATAGTCTGGAACAGTTGTGGGATGCGATAGATTCCAAATTAATACAACCACTAGCATCAAAAATACTTTTTTACGCAATGTGGCTGACGCAACAGATCAGAACATTTAGCTTAAAATGTTGATAAAATATTAGCCTATATCTTCAAATCCAAATCAAATCCAAATCAAATCAAATGTATTTATAAAGCCCTTCATACATCAGCTGATGTCACAGAGGGCTGTACAGAAACCCAGCCTAAAACCTCAAACAGCAAGCAATGCAGGTGTAAAAGCACGGTGGCTAGGAAAAACTCCCTAGAAAGGCCAAAACCTAGGAAGAAACCTAGAGAGGAACCAGGCTGTGAGGGGTGGCCAGTCCTCCTCTGGCTGTGCTGGGTACAGATTATAACAGAACATGGACAAGATTTTAGAGAGAGAGAGAGAGAGAGAGAGAGAGAGAGAGAGAGAGAGAGAGAGAGAGAGAGAGAAAAAAAGAAAGAAAGAGAGAGATAATTAGAGAGCATACTTAAATTCACACAGGACACCGGATAAGAGAGGAGAAATACAGACGGACCCTAGCCCCCATCCTGTCATCCTGTGAACCCCATTCACTGCTGCTTGCAGCTATATTTTAAGATAACTACAGGGCATTCGGTAAGTACTCAGACCCCTTGACTTTTTCCACATTTTGTTACGTTACAGCCTTCTAAAATGTATTTTAAAAAAAATCTCCCTCATCAATATACAAACAATACCCCATAATAACAAAGTGAAAACAGGTTTTTAGAAATGTTTAATAATTTATCAAAAATAAAAAACATTCATACCTTATGTTTACATTAGTATTCATACCCTTTCCTTGAAATTGAGCTCAGGCGCATCTTGTTTCCATTGATCATCCTTCAGATGTTTCTACAACTAGATTGCACTCCACCTATGGTAAATTCAATTGATTGGACATGATTTGGAAAAGCACACAGAAATAGAAAGCATCAACTGAATTTTAAATGTGTTTCCTGTCAGGTATTTTAATTGTCTGTATTGTCTACTTGTTGAATGTTTGCGAAGTCTTGATTTGTAGTTGTTGGTAATGTCTTGTTAAATGGTGTTGGACCCCAGGAAGATTAGCTAGCGTTATGGCGTTAGCTAATGGGGATCCTAATAAAAATAACAAAATTACAAACTGAAAGCGCAAATCACTGCTTTTAATCAGGGCAAGGCGACCGGAAACATGACCGAATAGAATAGACGTCTAATATTGTCTGAAGCTAAACGACCCTTTATAAACCCAGTTTGACCATTGCTAATTATATGTCCTACAAGCAGTTCTAATCTGATGGCAAGTACTATTGCAAACAGCTTGAGCTCTGTTGTAATAAGGCTTAAGGGCCTATAACTTTTAGGGCCAGTTTCCCAGACACATATTAAGATTAGTCTTTGACTAAAAAACTAACTCAGTGGAGAATCTCCATTGAACATGCTTTTTAGTCCAGGATTAGGCTTAATCTGTGTGCAGGAAACCTCCCCTTACAGTCTAGGAGAGATTTGCCTTTTTTTAACAAAACCTTTGTCATATAGAATGTATGGATAAGTGTATGACAAAAATAAAAATATAGTATAAAAAACTCAATATAAACAGGGGGAAAAAATGGTGCACCATTATACATATGTGTGAACAAACTCTGACAGCTGGGTTTGAACAATAATAGGAACAAAAGCAGGAACAAAAACAGTAACCACGCGCAAAAGAGAAAGTCTATAGCTTCAACCGTTCTCTTTGGCTGGTAGGAACTCAAATTCGCTAACATCAGGAGGCTCCCAAACAGCGACGCATGTCCCAAGTCCAGTCCCGTTATGTCTGCCACTTGTTTTTATCCAACATGATGTGAATATGTGGAAAAGTTACTTTTCACAGAGGACGTTTATACCAAGCTGAGTGCTCTGTATGTTAATCCCCATAAACTTTACCTTACACGAGGACTGCTTTACTGGTGGCAAATTATTTGAGCCATCTAACGTTTGCAGCCTGAACCAAATAATTATCCAGCCAGCTAACCTGTCCGGCCAGTCGACTCAGCTAGCGAGCCACATGCTAGCCATGTAACTGGGCTACTAACAGCACATCCACCATGCCCCTCACCAAATTAACTAAATGATGTCGCTGAATAACAAATAAATATGGGTGAAATTAGCTAGTTAGCTTAGTATTAGTTATGTCCATCTTACTAGTTAAGATGGGCTTTCATGAGATGTGGTATCCAAGGAAGGAGGGAGCAGTGGTTGTCTGTTTCCTCCGTCTGCAGAGGGGAGAATCTGGAGGAATGGAGGCGATGACTGGGCTCCTTCTCTTGTAGTTGTCCTCAGCTGCAAGGCATACCTCTGCTTCTTCCACAGTATGGAATTCTTGGAGTGCTCCATTTTTCCTGATCTTCAGGATGGCTGGGTATATCAAGAAAGGGCGAAGTCCTCTTGCTGTCATCTGTCGTTTGACGTGGTCTCATGATTTCCTCTTTAGTGTGGTTTCGTTGCTGTAGTCTGGCTAGAATGCCAGACTGGATCTCCCGTGTCTCGGTGGGTTCTCGAGGGCTCTGGTTCCCCGAAGGATATCCACACGGTCCTCATATCTTAACAGACAGGAAATTAGGGTGCAGGTGCGGCTATGGTTATTATTACCACTGTAGATTCTGTGTGCTCGTTGAATTTCAATTTTCCTCCTTTGTAGCAACGGTATCCATTTTGGTAGATTCTCCTGAAGAAAACCTCTTGGGTCAGAACCTTCTACCGCTTCTTCCAGGCCCACCAGACATATGTTCACTCTCCTCTCTCTGTTTTCAAGCGACGTAATTTTATCCCGCAGTTGATTCACTGCATCTCGGCAGGTGGCTATGTCGTCTGTAGCAGCCCTGGCGCTAACCTGCATCGCATCACAGTGCCGCTCCAGAGACTTGCATGTCACAGATTGGCTGGCAATGTCATTTGAGAGTTTTAAGATAGACGTGTTGGAGGCTTCCACCATATCCTTGAGTGATTTAATTTACGGCGAAAGCACAACATTTGATTGTTTGAGGGTAGCAACTCCAATATTTTTCCATTAGCATAAATTCATAAACCATCACGGTTCACACAAAACACATTTCACAGCGAAAACAAATCCCTTACCTTTTGAAGAACTTCTGCTGAGGGCTTCCCAAGTGTTCAACGAAGACAATCCATGGTTCTTTTGTTAGAAAAAGTCATTTATTATATCCATAAATCTCTGTTTGGTTGGTGCGTTATGTTCAGAAAATCCAACGTCGAATCGCCCATTGAAACGTGAAGAGAACGCATTCAAATATACCTATAAACTTTTCCTAAACAAATCAAATACCAGTTAAAATGCATCCTTAGCTATCCTTTTATGAATATGAGCGATAATATTTCACTCGGATGGTCACCTAAACGTTATATAAGTAAAATAAAGTGGGGCGCGCAGCCAGACTCGCGCACAAGAAAACTTGTTGACATCTGAGCTACCTTGGCCATTTCCTGTACCTATTCTTCCTGCTTCCTCCAATCTCTCTGAGGCTTTATATATAGACTGTTGACATCTAGTGGAAGCCATAGGTACTGAAATCTCGGAGCTGCTTGCCATAGAACTCAATAGGGAGACTGTCAAACAGAGCCAATGTGACAAAAAACAGTAATTCCGGATAGATCTTTCTAGGGTTTTCACCTGCTATTTCTGTTCTGTTACACTCACAGACATTATGTTAACACTTTTAGAAACTTCAGAGTGTTTCCTATCCAATAGTACTAATTATATGCATATCCTATTTTCTGGGCCTGAGTGGGAGACATTTTACTTTGGGCACGCCAGACTCTCCAAAACCGTCACCTCGGGAACCCCTCCCTAAGAAGTTAACGATAACAGAGTATTTGTACATGATTATGGCAGTAAGAGACCAACCATATAGTACCGTGTGTGTGATGTGAATGGGTGTAGGAATGTCTAACTGGAGCATGGAAGGGCCTGGACATTTCTGTTTGATTTCAACATATGGTTTAACAAACTCACCCAAGCACACACAGACAATCAATGCGATTGAGGTCTCACTGAGGTGTGGGATTTAATTTGTGTAGAAATGTTTTGAAAAACCCTGAATTTTAAAACAATTCCTAATGAAGAATGATCAACTTCATTATGAATAAAAAAAAAACAGGGGTATTTCATTTTAACATTTGTGAGAAACACCGTTTTCTATCCAAATTGAACTATTACTTTAGGAGATTATTATTATCTCCTTAGGAAATTATATGGATAGTTTTTGGGAAATAGTGCCTTGTTCAGTCTGCATATAGAAAGCAGAGAAAGTACCCTGCCATAGCGGATCAGGCTTGGGCAGATAACCAATATGATTAAGTTGTGTAGTCAGACAGAGAAAGGCTCCCCGCCCTATGCCGAGCCTGAGAGTTATCTTGGGGGGTTGAGAGTAGTAGAAACAGGAAGGGGGGAGGAATAGAGAGTGAGAGAAAGAGAGTTTTAAGCACACGTGAGCTAGAACATGCAGTTAGACAAGGGAACAGAATTGTTTTACAGTGAGCTGTAGATGGAGAGTACCGTGACAATCTTAATCAGCTAGGCAATAATCATAGAGATTAACTTTGACATGCAGATGTTTTCTAAAATCCATGACTGGAAACAGGGAGATAGTGAGACAGTAAGCCAGTACCTAGGGAGATTAAAATATGTCTTTTAATGCTAATAGTGGGACACCAGAGGCCCAGGCGGGTGATCTAAATACCCCCTACCACCAACAATTGAAGATAGCTTTCCTCACCGGAATGCGTCCCGAAATCAGTAGGGAAGTGAAAAAGACTCTGGTGGGATGGGGTATGGAGACCTTGGCTGAGGTTAAGCGCTATGCAGTACATCATGAACAGCATAGTAAGGCAGATAAATGAAGGAAGGAAGATATAAAATATGAATTTCTCATGGCAGTCCTGGAAGACAGGGCCACAGGAAAGGGAGGAAGGCCAGAACACCAAGGGCCTTCTGGTGATAGAGAGGGAGTGAAGTGTTACAACTGTAAGAAGATAGGGCACTACGCCAAGAGTTGTACAGCTCTTGGTGAGCATTGCAGTGAGAAGGGACACAACCATCAGGATTGATCTAAGAAAGGCAGTAGGGAGTAGAGGGGTGAAAAGGGTAGGCGCCCACCGCCAGACAGTGTAGATGAGGAGGACAAGATAGCTACTGACTGAATGTGAGGTATTTGAGTTAGCTACAGTAGATTTGGCTTTAGCACAGGAACAGAAACCATTTTTAACATTGTTCTGACTCATGAGGCTTCAGGGGGGGAAGCAATGGTACCGGTACTAATTTCCAAGTTGTGTCCCGTTAACTTACTGGGAAGGGATGTGATGACACTTTTGAATATAGCTGTAACACCCACTGAAAGGGGCATGAAGGCCCACATAGTTAAGAACAACATGGTCATCTGTGGGGACAGCGAACCTTGTTGCTGGTATAGTCAGGACTTAGTCAGAACGGTGGGAGAGTATGGGTTACTGGGTATCAAAGGGAAAGAAGATTAACGACTGGGTATCTGTGGAGGGAGGGGTTGAGCACAGCCCATCAGCAGACAGATACCGTAGGAAGTTTGTTTGGCATTCCCTAGATATGACCATCCGTTTACTCAGACTGTGGACTGTAGGGAGGGCGTCATGACGTCAGCTTTGACCTAGAAACAGGGGGGGGGGAATAAGCCAGTGGCTTATCACTCCTCTCGCTTGGATAAGGTGGCTTAGGCCTTTGTGTCTTGTATGATTATATTGTTAGACATGCCAAATTTGACTATTGAGAGATGTGCTACTCTGAACACCTCCACCCTTATTCTAATAGCTACTGACTGGAGTCCACATGATTGTGTAACTGAGAAAGCCTGATTTTACGTATTTGCCATTAACAGATGGAAAGAAATTACTATGTTTGTAGATAGGTCTTCAAGGTAGAACTCAGATGATTCGAATGCAACTGGGTATGATGTTGCTACTCTTCCTAAAAACGTAGAGGCTGAATCACGACGTAGTCACTATTCTGTGCAGCAGGCAGAAATTGATTTATTTCTTATGATTGTTTTAGATATGGTAGTGTTTTGATACAGGGGCAGAGCCTTGTATCAACAGGAGGGATATGGTAGAGATGATTGTTAGAGATGGTAGAGATTGTTAGACAACACAAATTACTTAATTTTTTGTTGTTGTTGTTGGAAATGGATTTTATAGAGCTCACCAGGAGCGAAGGAAAGAAACAGTGTTTAATTATTATTATATTATAGAACGCATGAATTCTATGATTAAAAGTAGGTTAAGATAGACACGTCTGAGTACAGGATGAAATTGGGTAAAATGTCTACCAATAGTATTCATGATTATTCGGATAACCACAGACAAGGAGGGATTATCTCCATTTGAGAAAGTATTTGGTAGACCTTTTAGAATGAGAATTAGGAAGACACAGTAGCAGATGACATGAGAAATTGTTCATTAACCAAATCCGTATGTCAAAGATTTTATGCCCAACAGGAGAACTACAGAAGGAGGTTACACACAAGATTCGGCCAGGAGACTGGGTCTGGGTCCAATCACAAAAAAAAAAGGACTGGAAGCAGCCACGGTGGGAGGGGCCCTACCAAGTACTCCTGGTGACAGCCTTCGCCGTAAGAATTGCGGAGAGATCCACCTGGGTTCATATTACACATTGCAGGGGGGTAAACCCATGTCACCACTGTTGAACAAACACAGAGTTAGGAGAGTCAGATCCGAGTACTAAAAGGGGTCGGGGGTTAACTCTCAATGAGGATTGGTGTCAGAACACTTTTCCTCACTGTGGGAGTTCCTCAGAGTGGGGGCATGGGTTGGCCTTTAGCAATGGACCTCAGGGCAGGAAGAGGGTGAGGCTTCATGAGAATATTGATTGTAGTGAGTTGTATAATTGTGGGGGCCATATTCCTGACACACTGAGACCCTCCTGATCAAACAGGAGTAGAGGGTAACCTTCACACTCGGTAGGGGAACAGGTGGAGCATAGTGAAGACGGGGAGGTTTGTAGGAAGAAGGGAGAGTAACACAGATAAAAGTATTGCCTCAAAGTTAGAATTGCTCTGAAACAGGCTGTAAAGGAGGACGTAGGGTTATGGTTTATCTGAATTGATCAGAATGGGGTGGAGACATTAGTGGAATTCTGGGAAGGGTTTGATCAGAAAATTTCTGATAGCACCACACCCACCATTGCACCCTATTCATTAAATGATACCAAAATGGGAGATTCGGCTGGGTTACTGGTACAGTTCAAACTATGGACCAGAGACAGGCATTTGAGATTAAGACTGGTTAAAGGGACCCGAATCCATGATTGGAACGGATTACGACAAGAACCATGTCTAAGGAGGAATGTAATGCCTGTGGCACGGCTAAGCCTAGGTTAACAACTATGCCCTTCCGCTTGATGGGTTTTAATTCTCCATCAGGTTTATCCTGTATGGTTAAATTGTTCAAGCCACTTGGGAAGGTGGTGATTGGGTTCTGTGTTGGTATGTACTATCTGTATCCCCCAGTATTGTATTCCCCCTAACCTAGATTACCCCTGTCAGTAGTTTCAGAGGAGGCTTATTATTTTTTGTCCAGGCATACACAATAGAATGTTACATCTAATCGAACCTCTGACTTAAAGCCTGTGCTGGCATCTAGTGGTTGTGTGGTGGTAACACCAAAATTGCCTGGGGACCTGTGCGTTGGCTCAGCTGGTAATGCTTTTCACCCTCATCGAGCAGTTTAACATGTCAAAGGGTGGAGATTTGTTGCGTAAGAAGCGGGACTTCCTCCCGGGATAGTTTGATGAAAAAGTGTATATCGATGAGATAGGTGTACCTCGAGGGGTTCCAGATGAATTTAAGGCTAGGAATTAAAGCACAGCAGGGTTTAAATCGGGTCTCTTTTGGTGGTCAACAATTAATTAAAATGTAGATTGTATAAATTATATCTATTACTTTCAACAGAGATTTATTAACCACACTCGTGACGCTATAAAAGATCAGACCGCGGCAACGAGTTTAATGGAGTGGCAGAATAGAATAGCATTAGATATGCTCTTTGCTGAGAAGGGTGGGGTCTGCGTGATGTTTGGAATTTATGTGCTGAACTTTCTTCCCCAATAACACAGCTCCAGACAGATCAGTAACCAAGGCCCTGGCTGGTTTAACCACATTAGCTCACGAATTAGCGGAAAACTCTGGGGTAGATACTTCTCTGACGAGTTGGTTTGACAATATGTTTGGACAATGGAAAAATGTCATGATCACTGTGTTGTTGGTAACTTTCACCTGTATGACTGTGTTGGTGTTGTGTGGGTGCTGCTTGATTCCCTGTGTGAGAGGTCTCATTTCCAGGACTCTGGAGAAATCAATGACACAACAGATGGTGAGATATGGACCGATTCCGAGCTCTGACCAGTGGAATGATGAATACATGCCTCCTGACCTAGATGGCTCAGGTTCCTTTGCTTATGAGGAGCCCATGTTTGATGAAACTATTTTTTATGTTTAGTAATGTTGTCTAGTTGATAAAGGTTATAACGAAAATCCTAAACAGAAATGTTTTGATTGGAAGCAGTAATAGACCTCACGTTCGATTTCTTGTTCGTATTTTTATTACATATATAATAGTTTTCTTTATAGATGTGGTGTTATTTCTTTGTATGTTTTTGTTTGGTGTGGTGTCATTTATTTTATTATCAGTGGGTAATTTTTTGTCAAAGGGTGGATTGATAGGGATGTTTGTAAGTAATGACTAAGAATTTTCCATTCTGAAAATGTATGCAATAGGGATAGGGTTATAAGACAATGATAATCCAATTGATGTGTGTGTGTCTAGCATTTGTGTATACAGTATAGCGACTGGGACAAGGTGGTACAATCTTGCCATAAGGAGTATCTGTGAGAACAAAGAATTCTTTGTTCTACCAGACACATGTGAGAGGCCTTCTCGTACACAGGAGAAACAGCACAGCAGGTACAAAAAAAAACAAAAATTGTTTTGGTCTGTGGAGTTCTTGGACTAGTACCAATCACTCCATCTGTGCAGTTTGAACTGGGGTTCTCTCTCTCTCTCTCTCTCTTTCCTCCATCTCTGCAGTGTGAGCTGAGGTTCTCTCTCTCTCTCTCTCTCTCTCTCTCTCTCTCTCTCTCTCTCTCTCTCTCTCTCTCTCTCTCTCTCTCTGTCTCTCTCCACCATCTCTGCAGTGTGAGCTGAGTATCTGAAGGTCCTGTACTCTCTCTTCCTATGCATGTAGCCATGTGTTTACCTTCTGTGCTGTCCATTTCTCAGAGCCTAAACCAAGAGAGCCACCAAGACGTGACTTACAGCACTGTGATGCCTGGTCAGTTCAGGACAGAACAGAAGGTCAACATATGGCTACAATCATCTCGGCTGTTAGACAACATTATGGTTGTTACTCATAAAACGTCATAGCCCTGGCAAATGTGCATCTGTTTTAGAAAACAATTGTATTTCCAGTATCATTTTCTTGGAACAAGCAATAGGTAAATATACACTATAACAATATAACAATATGCTTTTGTTATTTGGGTCTCTCTCTATCAGCAGGATCCATTTCCTGAAGCTGATGATGATGTCACATACAGCACTGTCATCCTCCAGCACAAGGCCCAACTAAAAGGACAGACCAAGGTAAAGCTGTTCTACTGATTATCCACAGCTAGTATTATGTTATCAGAAACAACAGTAGCTGATTGTTTCCTCAGTGTTAATATAGTCATGTTCCGGGATTCCTCCGATGGCATTGAGGAGTACACCACATCAGTCACTGGCTTTATCAATAAGTGCATCGAGGACGTCGTCCCCACAGTGACTGTACGTACATACCCCAACCAGAAGCCATGGATTACAGGCAACATTCGCACTGAGCTAAAGGGTAGAGCTGCCGCTTTCAAGGTGCGGGACTCTAACCCGGAAGCTTACAA
>QNTS01009757.1:31117-56453 GCA_003317085.1 Hucho hucho
TCACCTCTTTCCTTCATATTACTGGATACAGTATGTCTATTTGTTCACAGCCTGTCACCAGTTAACATCCAGTCTGTAGCTGTAGGATCCAAGCCAGTGGTGTCCATTGAGGGACACAGAGAGGGAGGGATGGGTCTGCTGTGTGAATCAGAAGGCTGGCACCCTGAGCCTGAGCTGGTGTGGCTGGACAGTGAAGGAGTCCATCTCTCTGCTGGTCCTCCTAAGATACATAAAGACATCAAGGGATTCTACACAGTCAAACTACATGTTATTGTCCAGGAGACTGACACCAACCGCTTTACCTGCAGAGTCCAACAGAGCTGGATCAATGAGAAGATGGAGACAGAGGTTCACCTCCCTAGTGAGTAACAACATAATATTATTTAGACATGAAACACTGGAGATATGTTATAGAAATTTTGTTCTCAATGTTCATAAACTGAACTTCAATTAAACAAACTCTGTCTGTTACCCAGTATTTGTAAGATACTGGTTGAAATGAGACAGAGGCCCAATCTATAATTGTCAAATGTAGATTATTTATTCACGGGAGAGCTCTGAGCTCTAAAAGGTGTACAGTCTTTTATATGGTACAATGTTGAAATACAAAGATACAAAATTCCCACCACTTCCCCCACCCTCTCCAAGAAAATAGTGTCTTCCCACAGTACCCATTCATTCCTTATCACAATCTTTGCACATAAGTCAAACTTGGGCGGTTCTGTTAACTATCCTTCCTGTCTTCAAGGGCAGTGGCCTCTCGCATGTGTCTGGTAGAATCAAATAATTCTTTGTTCTCGTACCAGCCTGTTCCACACAAAGTTAATATCTAGACACACACACATTATTTGGACTACCATTTGTCTTGTAACCCTATCTCTATTGCATACATTTTCAGAATGGAATGTTTTTAGTATTAAGTACAAACATTTAGTCATCAAAACATAAAATCTATAACAATATATTGATGTGTTAATGTCCAGTATGTGTTTGGTTAAAAGGCTTTGAGACAACAATACAAAAGATTAGTGTTTATGACACACTCCACTGCTGTGTGGTAGTATTAGTACCAAACCCTGTTGTTGATGTGTGGTAGTATTAGTACCAAACCCTGATGTTGATGTGTGGTAGTATTAGTACCAAACCCTGATGTTGATGTGTAATGATGTGTGGTAGTATTAGTACCAAACCCTGATGTTGATGTGTAATGATGTGTGGTAGTATTAGTACCAAACCCTGTTGTTGATGTGTGGTAGTATTAGTACCAAACCCTGTTGTTGATGTGTAATGATGTGTGGTAGTATTAGTACCAAACCCTGTTGTTGATGTGTGGTAGTATTAGTACCAAACCCTGATGATGATGTGTGGTAGTATTAGTACCAAACCCTGTTGTTGATGTGTGGTAGTATTAGTACCAAACCCTGTTGTTGTGTAATGATGTGTGTTTTTTAGGTGAGTTGTTTGATACAACCCCATGGAGAAAGACCTCTATTGTGTCATGCTGTCTGGGAGCCATCACTGTGATAACTGACATGTCAGCTGGTCCTTTTGTGGCAGGGCTGAAATGCAGCGGAAATGTTTTTTTTGGGATTCAGTTAATTTGCATGGCAAAGAGGTACTGCAATTAATTGCAATTCATCTGATCACTCTTCATAACATTCTGTAGTATATGCAAATTGCCATCATACAAACTTATGCAACAGACTGTGAAAATGAATAATTGTGTCATTCTCAAAACTTTTGGCCACGACTGTATTTCAAGGCCTACCTTCAAACGCAGTCCCTCTTTGCTTGACATAATGGGAAAATCAAAAGAAATCAGCAAAGACCTCAGAAAAACAATTGTAGACCTCCACAAGTCTGGTTCATCCTTGGTAGCAATTTTCAAACGCCTGAAGGTACCACGTTCATCTGTACAAACAATAGTACGCAAGTATAAACACCATGGGACCACACAGCCGTCATACCTCTCAGGAAGGACACGCGTTTTGTCTCCTAGAGATTAATGTACTTTGGTGCGAAAAGTGCAAATCAATCCCAGAACAACAGCGAAGGACCTTGTGAAGATGCTGGAGGAAACCGGTACAAGAGTATCTATATCCACAGTAAACGAGTCCTATATCGACATAACTTGAAAGGCCGCTCAGCAAGGAAGAAGCCACTGCTCCAAAACCACCATAAAAAAAGCCAGACTACGGTTTGCAACTGCACATGCGGACAAAGATAGTACTTTTTGGAGAAATGTCCTCTGGTCTGATGAAACAAAAATAGAACCGTTTGGCCATGACCATTATGTTTGAAGGAAAAAGGGGGAGGCTTGCAAGCTGAACACCATCCCAACCGTGAAGCACGGGGGTAGCAGCATCATGTTGTGGGGGTGCTTTGCTGCAGGAGGGACTGGTGCACTTCACAAAATAGATGACATCATGAGGAAGGAAAATTATGTGGATATATTGAAGCAACATCTCAAGCCATCAGTCAGGAAGTTAAAGCTTGGTTGCAAATGGGTCTTCCAAATGGGCAATGACCCCAAGCATACTTCCAACGTTGTGGCAAAATGGCTTAAGGACATCAAAGTCAAGGTATTGGAGTGGCCATCACAAAGCCCTGACCTCAATCGCATAGAAAATTTGTGGGCAGAACTGAAAAAGCATGTGCGAGCAAGGAGGCCTACAAACCTGACTCAGTTACACCAGCTCTGTCAGGAGGAATGGACCAAAATTCACCCAACTTATTGTGGGAAGCTTGTGGAAGGCTACCTGAAACGTTTGACCCAAGTTAAACAATTTAAAGGCAATGCTACCAAATACTAATTGAGTGTATAAAACCTCTGACCCACTGGGAATGTGATGAAAGAAATAAAAGCTGAAATAAATCATTCTCTCTACTATTATTCTGACATTTCACATTCTTGAAATAAAGTGGTGATCCTAACTGACCTAAAACAGGAAATGTTTACTAGGATTAAATGTCATGAATTGTGAAATTGAGTTTAAATGTATTTGGCTATGTAAACTTCCGAATTCAACTGTAAACCAATGTCTCTTCCGTGCATATTAATGTATAGCTATGTTTATTTATTTATTCAGCACAAAGTTCAAGAGCTTAATTTTAAAACCTCTCAGGGATCACTGGGGCGCTAGCGCCCCACTCCCGACACTACCAGGTGAAATGTGAGGCGCCAAATTCAAAATCAATTATTAAACATCCACCAATATACAAGTGTTCCATACTCATCAAAAGCTCTTTCTTGGCAATATCACAGCGTTGTCAGATTTCAAATAGGCTTTACGGCGAAAGCACAACATTTGATTGTTTGAGGGTAGCACCTCACATATTTTTCCCATAGCCATGAATCGATTAGCCATCACGGCACACACAACACATTTCACAGTGAAAACAAATCAATTACCTGTTGAAGAACATCTGCTGAGGTCTTCCTAAGTGTCCAACGAAGACAATCCATGGTTCTTTTGTTAGAAAAAGTCATGTATTTTATCCATAATTCTCCATTTGGTTCGCGTTACAGCGTCCACACCTCCATTGAAACGTGACTAGAACTCGTTCAACTTATACCTATAAACTTGTCCAAGAACAATCAAACATTATTTTAAATGTATCCTTAGGAACACTTACGTATATTTACTATAATAAATCAACCGGAATATAAACTGAGCTCTAAAGACGGTAAAAAACAGTGCGTGCTTGGCGAGAGCGCGCGCCCAGTCCTATAGAGTTCCAAAGAGGCACTTCCTTATTCCCTCTTCTTCTCTGCTCTAAAGCATCTATACAGAATCAAAACACTTTCTCGAGACTGTTGACATCTAAAGGAAGCGATAGGTACTGCATTCATATGCCCTTATATGGGCATTTTCACGAGGGAGGGGTTCCAAATGAGGCACTCTGTGAAAACCACTTTCTCCAGGACAGAAATTCCTCGGTTTTGCCTGCCATATCCGTTCTGTTTTACTCACAGACAAATGGTTAACAGTTTTGGAAAATTCAGTGTTTCCTATCCAATGGTACCAAATCTGTGCATATCCTATTTTCTGGGCCTGAATGGGAGGCATTTTACTTTGGGCACGCCAGGCTCTCCAAAACGGTCAAGTTGTGCAGTGATCCCTAACAAGTTAACTGCTGTACTCCAAAATCTATTTTTTTTTACCTCAATGTTGGTCAACAAAGTAAATGTAAACAAACACTATAGCCTTAACATATTTAAAACCCTAATTTTGATACAGTATCACGTAGGGTAAGTCCTTGCATCCATAGCTCTGTCTTTGAATTTGGGAGTGATATTATTTCTCCAGTCCCTCCCTCAGCTTTTTAGGTGGAAAATGTGGAAAATGGTGGAAAATGCCTTTAAAATGTGCATTGTCAGCTGTGAAGTACAGCGGTATAGCACAGGATTCAATCCAGCACAAACTGGATTGAATCCTGACCAAGGAGTCCCAGAGAGAGACTACATCTTCTAGTGTTCATGTTAATGATGTTCTCACTGTCTTCCATCTACTCTACATGTTTACAGATGACCTCAAGAAGGAGAAGGGTAAGTAGTGTCTTTAAGTCATCACTTTGATAACGTTATGTAAACCAGTGTCTCTTTTTATTTAGGCACATATGTTTTTTTGTTTTTTTTCATCTTTATTTAACCAGGTAGGCAAGTTGAGAACAAGTTCTCATTTACAACTGCGACCTGGCCAAGATAAAGCAAAGCAGTTCGACACATACAACAACACAGAGTTACACATGGAATAAACAAACATACAGTCTGTTGTGTATTGATAGTTCTAGTTTTGTCCCTTTAGGGCACCTGTAACCCCCCCTTGCTTACCTACGTTGAAATGCTTGGAATGTTCTTTCTGGGAAACGCATTAAGCAATGCCCACGTTAATTTCTACTCCTGTCTAATGTACTGTCCTTATATTAGTTGTATAAGTAATACAGTGTGCTATACAACACAGTCAATAATACAGTAGAAAAACAAATATATATACAATGTGTGCAAGTGAGGTAAGATAAGGAAGGTAAGGCAATAAATAGGTCATGGTGGCAAAGTAATTACAATATAGCAATTAAACACTGGAATGGTAGATGTGCAGTAGATGAATGTGCAAAGTAGAGATACTGGGGTGCAAAGGAGCAAGTTAAACAAATACAGTAGGGGATGAGGTAGTTGGTTGGGCTATTTACAGATGGGCTATGTACAGGTGCAGTGATCTGTGAGCTGCTCTGTCAGCTGGTGCTTAAATCTAGTGAGGGAGATAAGTGTTTCCTTTTTCAGTGATTTTTGTAGTTCGTTCCAGTATTTGGCAGATTTGTCTCTCAGTGTCTGTTGGAAAGCAGAATGAACCAGGTTTTCCTCTAGGTTTTTAACTGTGCTTAGCTCTATCCTGGGTTTTTTTATCATAAAAAAACTCCCCAGCCCTTGCCGATGACAAGCATACCCATAACATGATGCAGCCACCACCATGCTAGCAAATATATAGAGTGGCACTCAGTGATGTGTTGTGTTGGATTTTCCCAAAACATAACGCTTTGTATTCAGGACAAAAAGTTTATATATTTGCCACATTTTTTGCAGTATTACTATAGTTCCTTGTTGCAAACAGGATGTATGTTTTGGCATATGTTTATTCTGAACAGGCTTCCTCCTTTCCACTCATTTAGGTTTGTATTATGGAGTAACTACAATGTCGTTGATGCATCCTCAGTTTTTGCCTATCACAACTACTAAACTCTGTAACTGTTTTAAAATCACCATTGGCCTCATGGTGAAATCCCTGATAAGTTTCCTTCCCCTCCGACAACTGAGTTACGAAGTACTACTGTATCTTTGTATAGACTGGGTGTATTGATAACTCCACCATGCTCAAAGAGATATTCAGAAGAAAACAAAATCCACAGGTTGAATATGTGCTTGAAATTCACTACTCGATTGAGGGATGCTACAGACATAATTGTAGGTGTGGGGTTCAGAGATGGGGTAGTCATTAAAGAAAGCATGTTAGACACTATTATTGAACACATAATTAGTCCATGCAACTTATTGTGATTTGCTAAGATAATTTTTACTCCTGAACTCATATAGGCTTGCCATAACAAGGAGGTTAGTTACTTATTGACTCAACACATTTCAGATTGTCATTTTTCATTACTTTGTAAAAATGTTTAAAAAAAAATTATTGTGTGTTCTAAATTTCATCCATTTTAAATTCAGGCTGTAACACAACACAATGTGGAGAAAGTCATGGGGTGTGAATACGTTCTGAATGCACTAGAAAAACACACATATTAATGTTCCCTAACTATTATCTGATGTTGGAACAGTGATATGAGACAAGGAGTCCCAGAGAGAGACTACATCTTCTAGTGTTCATGTTAATGATGTTCTCACTGTCTTCCATCTACTCTACATGTTTACAGATCGCCTCAGGGAGGAGAAGGGTTAGTAGTGTCTTTAAATCATCACTTTGATAACATTTTGTAAACCAGTGTCTCTTTTATCTATAACTTCTAAAGAAGTAGAACCCACATAATGTTGTTCACGTTAATGTTCCCTGACTTTTCTTAATATCTATGTCTACAGCTATGGCTGAGAAGGATCTCACTAGTCAACTGGGTAAGTAGTATCCTTCATATCCCAGTGACTTTAGAATGATGTTCTAGAACAGGATGTGTTGAGACTGTAGAGGACCACTAGACTAGAGAGAGGTAGTCTCTGATACACCTGGATCACTAACGGACCAGTCACATTTAATGAATGAAAATAAGTGGTGGTAGGGTAGAATATCTTCATTGGAGAAGTTGTCTCAGAGGTACGCTGGACTCATTTAGGTGTGTGGAACTGATTTAGGATTTGTGATGTTAGTGAAGTGATATGAGACAAGGAGTCCCAGAGAGAGACTACATCTTCTAGTGTTCATGTTAATGATGTTCTCACTGTCTTCCATCTACTCTACATGTTTACAGATTACCTCAGGAAGGAGAAGGGTAAGTAGTGTCTTCAGATCATCACTTTGTTAGAATAATATGAAGTATTTTACATATTTTTTTTTGCTGAGCACAATAGGTAGATGACATGCATTTTTGGACTTATAGATGAATGATATGTGTACCCATTGATTCTTGAAGAGTATAACATATAAATTATTAAATAGCTAAGTTTAACTGTTGTGCCCCATCAGATGCCAAAATATACACTTGTTTTAATTCAAATCAAATTGTTTGTCACATGTGCCAAATTCAACAAGGTGTAGACCTTACTGTGAAATGCTTACTTACAAGCCCTTAACCAACAATGCAGTTTTAAGAAAATAGAGTTAAGAAAATGTTTACTAAATAAACTAAATAAAAAATATAATAAAAAAAGTTAAACAATAAAATTACAATAATGAGGCTATATACAGGGGGTACCGGTACAGAGTCAATGTGCAGGGGTACAGGTTAGTCGAGGTAATTTGTACATGTAGGTAGGAGTAAAGTGAATATGCATAGATAATAAACAGCGAATAGCAGCAGTGTAAAAATGTAAAAACAAAGGGGGGGGTGGTCAATGTAAATAGTCCTGAGGCCATTTGATTAATTGTTCAGCGGTCTTATGGCTTGGTGGTAGATGCTGTTAAGGAGCCTTTTGGACCTAGACTTGGTGCTCCGGTACTGCTTGCCGTACGATAGCAAGGAGAACAGTCTATGACTTGGGTGACTGGCGTCTTTTACAATTTTTTAGGCCTTCCTCGGACACCGCCTAGTATATACAGTCAGGTCCATAACTATTTGGACATTATCAATTTGGCCCGCCACCACAATGGATTGGAAAGGAAACAATCAAGATGAGCTGAATGAGCAGACTTTCAGCTTTATTTTTAGGGTATTGACATCCGAATCGGGTGAACGGTGTTAATTACAGCACTTTTTATATGTGGTCCCACTAATTTTAGGGGCTCAAAAGTAATTGGACAGACTAACATAATCATAAATTCAATTGAGTTTTAATACTTGGTTGCAAATCCTTTGCGGTCAATGACTGCCTGTACAGTCGTGGCCAGAAGTTTTGAGAATGACACAAATATAAATTTTCACAAAGTCTGCTGCCTCCAGAATGTTATGAAGAATGATCAGATGAATTGCAATTAATTGCAAAGTCCCTCTTTGCCATGCAAATTAACTAAATCCCCCCAAAACATTTCCACTGCATTTCAGCCCTGCCATAAAAGGACTAGCTGACATCATGTCAGTGATTCTCTCGTTAACACAGGTGTGAGTGTTGACGAGGACAGGGCTGGAGATCACTCTGTCATGCTGATTGAGTTTGAATAACAGACTGGAGGCTTGAGGGTGGTGCTTGGAATCATTGTTCTTCCTCTGTCAAAAATGGTTACCTGCAAGGAAACACATGCCGTCATCATTGCTTTGCACAAAAAGGACTTCACAGGCAAGGATATTGCTGCCAGTAAGATTGCACCTAAATCAACCATTTATCGGATCATCAAGAACTTCAAGGAGAGCAGTCCAATTCTTGTGAAGACCGCTTCAGGGTGCCCAAGTCCAGCAAGCGTCAGGACCGTCTCCTAAAGTTAATTCAGCTGCGGGATCGGGGCACCACCAGTACGGAGCTTGCTCAGGAATGGCAGCAGGCAGGTGTGAGTGCATCTGCACAAAACATCTAGGACAGACTGATATTCTGCAAAAGGTACAGGGATTGGACTGCTGAGGACTGGGGTAAAGTCATTTTCTCTGATGAATCCCCTTTCCGATTGTTTGGGGCATCCGGAAAAAAGCTTGTCCGGATAAGACAAGGTGAGCGCTACCATCTGTCCTGTGTCATGCCAACAGTAAAGCATCCTGAGACCATTCATGTGTGGGGTTTCTTCTCAGCCAAGGGAGTGGGCTCACTCACAATTTTGCATAAGAACACAGTCGTGAATAAAGAATGGTACGAACACATCCTCCGAGAGTAACTTCTCCCAACCATCCAGGAACAGTTTGGTGACGAACAATGCCTTTTCCAGTATGATGGAGCACCTTGCCATAAGGCAAAGGTGATAACTAAGTGTCTCGGGGAACAAAACATCGATATTTTGGGTCCATGGCCAGGAAACTCCCCAGACCTTAATCCCATTGAGAACTTGTGGTCAATCCTCAAGAGGCGGGTGGACAAACAAAAACCCACAAATTCAGACAAACTCCAAGCATTGATAATGCAAGAATGGGCTGCCATCAGTCAGGATGTGGCCCAGAAGTTAATTGACAGCATGCCAGGGCGGATTGCAGAGGTCTTGAAAAAGAAGGGTCAAGACTGCAAATATTGACTCTTTGCATCAACTTCATGTAATTGTCAATAAAAGCCTATGACACTTTTGAAATGCTTGTAATTATACTTCAGTATTCCATAGTAACATCTGACAAAAATATCTAAAGACACTGAAGCAGCAAACTTTGGGGAAATTAATATTTGCGTCATTCTCCAAACTATTGGCCATGACTGTAGTCTGGAACCGATAGACATCACCAGATTCTGGGATTAATCCCTGGTGATGCTCTGCCAGGCCTTTACTGCAGCTGTCTTCCGTTCCTGCTTGTTCTCGGGGCATTTTGCCTTCAATTTTACCTTCAGCATGTGAAATGCATGCTCAATTGGATTCAGGTCAGGTGATTGACTTGGCCGTTGCAGAGCATTCCACTTCTTTGCCTTAAAACAGTATTGGGTTGCTTTCGCAGTATGCTTCGGGTCATTGTCCATCTGCACTGTGAAGCACCGTCCAATGAGTTTTGAAGCATTTGGCAGAATCTGAGCAGATACCCTTAAACACCTCAGAATTCATCCTGCTGCTTTTGTCAGCAGTCACATCATCAATAAATACAAGGGAACCAGTTCCATTAGCAGCCATACATGCCCACTCCATAACATTACCTCCACTATGATTCACAGATGATGTGGTATTCTTCGGATCATGAGCTGTCCTTCCCTTCTCCATACTCTTCTCTTCCCATCATTCTGGTACAAGTTGATCTTTGTCTCATCTGTCCATAGGATGTTGTTCCAGAAATGTACAGGCTTTTTTAGATGTTTTTCAGCAAACTCTAATCTGGTCTTCCTGTTTTTGAGGCTTATCTATGGTTTACGTCTTGTGGTAAACCCTCTGTATTTACTCTGGTGAAGTCTTCTCTTTTTTTTTCATCAGGGAAAGAATTCTTCTGTCATCCACCACAGTTGTTTCCTTTTGGCGTTCCTGAACTCAACAGTGTGTTCGTTCTTTTTAAGAATTTACCAAATAGTTGATTTCACACCTAATGTTTTAGCTATCTCTCTGATGGGTTTGTTTTGATTTCTCAGCCTAATGATGGCTTTCTGAACTGGCAGTGACAGCTCTTTGGACTTCATATTAAGGGTTAACAGCAACAGATTACAAATGCAAATGTCACACCTGAAATCAACTCTAAACCTTTCATCTGCTTACTTGTAAATGAACTAATGAGGGAATAGCACACACCTGGCAATGGAACAGCTGAGCAGCCAATTGTCCAATTACTTTTGGTCCCTTAAAAAAGGGGGTACCACATATAAAAGTACTGTAATTCCTACACTGTTCACAAAATTTGGATGTAAATACCCTCAAATTAAAGCTTGAAGTCTGCACTTTCAGCTCACATTCATTATTTTATTTCAACTCACAATATGCTGTGGTAGACAGCTAAAATAATAATAACTTGGTCAATGTTCAAATATGTATGGACCTGACCGTAGGTTCTGGATGGCAGGAAGCTTGGTCCCAGTGATGTAGGGTTACGGTCAGATCCCGAGCAGTTGGCATACAATGTGGTGATGCAACTGGTCAGGATGCTCTCGATGGTGCAGCTGTAGAACATTTGAGGATCTGGAGACCCGTGAAAAATCTTTTCAGTTTCCTGAGGGGGAAAAGGTGTTGTCGTGCCCTCTTCACGACTGTCTTGGTGTGTTTGGACCATGATAGTTCGTTGGTGATAAGGGCACCAAGGAACTTGAAACTCTTGACCCTCTCCACTAAAGCCCCGTCGATGTTAATGGGGGCCTGTTCGGCCCGCCTTTTCCTGTAGTCCACGATCAGCTGCTTTGTCTTGCTCACATTGAGGGAGAGGTTGTTGTCCTGGCACCACACTGCCAGTTCTCTTACTTCCTCCCTATAGGCTGTCTCATCATTGTCGGTGATCAGGCCTACCACTGTTGTCGTCAGCAAACTTAATGAATGTGTTGGATTCGTGTTTGGCCACGCAGTCATGGGTGAACAGGGAGTACAGGAGGGGACTGAGCATGCACTCCTGAGGGGCTCCAGTATTGAGGATCAGTGTGGCAGATGTGTTCTACCTACCCTTACCACCTGGGGTGCAGCCCGTGGTAAGGGTAGGTAACAGGGACCCCAGGGTCCTTAGCTTAGTGATGAGCTTCGAGGGCACTCTGGTATTGAACACTGAGCTGTAGTCATTGAACAGCATTCTCACATAGGTGTTCCTATTGTTCAGGTGGGAAAGGGCAGTGTGGAGTGCGATTGAGATTACATCATCTGTGGATCTGTTGGGGCGGTATGCGAATTTCCGGGATGATGGTGTTGATGTGAGCCATGACCAGCCTCATAACCAGCCTTTCAAAGCACTTCATGGCTCTTCATTTACCCAAATGTGTGTAAACAAACACTGTACAGTCTAAAACATATTTAAAACAATAATTCATTCGTGGCATCCATAGCACTGTCTACGAATTTGAGAGTGACATTTCTCTAGCCCCTCCCTCAGCTTTTTACCAAAACAGCAGTGGCGGGGATCACACTTTGATATTGTTTCAGCTTCTGGTTGGCCCTAGGTGTTCCTTCTGATGTTGGAACAGTGGTATGAGACGAGGGCTGGGATTCAATTCAAGGCGCATTATAACACAGCACACTATAACAGACTTTTTAAGTATTTTACACTTGAGTCGACATGTGCAGTGTTTGCCATGAATGCTATCTCTGTGAATGCCGGTGGAAAATGCCTTTTAAAAAGTGCATTGTCAGCTGTGAAGTGCCCTGCGGTATACTGCACATTTGGATTGAATCCCGACCAATGAGTCCCAGAGAGACTACATCTTCTAGTGTTCATGTTTATGATGTTCTCACTGTCTTCCATCTACTCTACATATTTACAGATAAGCTCTGGGAGCAGAATAGTAAGTACAGTACTGTCTTCAGAATATCACTTTTACTAACATTATTAGAACCACAAAAGTTACATTTTCTTTAATTTACTGACTTCAAGTAGGAAAACATTTTAGGAAGGTTATTTTGAGCGCATTGAAGATCTTCCTTCTGATGTTGGAACATTGATATGAGACAAGGAGTCCCAGAGAGAGACTACATCTTCTAGTGTTCATGTTGATGATGTTCTCACGGTCTTCCATCTTCTCTACATGTTTACAGATTACCTCACTGAGAAGTTAGGTAAGTAGTGTCTTCAGATCATCACTTTGCTAGAATTATGTCAACCATTTTATGCTTTTACATTTGAACTGCAATCCAGGTCATTTGGTTCTGCTATTAGATGAAGCACATGGATATTCACATTAATCTGTTGTATAAATAAACAAAGTATCTGACATTGTATTCCCATTTGAACTTTTCTGTGCTTTCAATTAGTTGAAAGCGCAGAGATAGACATTTGGGTGACAACAAAACAAAAAAATCTAACATTGTTTTTCCACTTTCATTTGGTTGTTCTTTTAGATGGTTGAAAACATAATTATAACACATTGGAAATTCAACTCACTTTTGGCAGTCTTCATGAGTGGGTGTTTATACTGTAGGTTGTAATCTCATTGATCAACGTCTCAATCAAATATTACCCAAATATCAATTTTGAGATAACGTAGTTTGCCCAGTGGTTAGTTTCTGATGGACCAGGATCACTGATGGACCAGTCACATATAAATGAATGAAATTAAGAAGTGGTGGTAGGGTTGAATATCTTCATTGGAGAAGTTGTCTCAGAGGTACGCTGGACTCATTTAGGTGGTGGAACTCAATTAGGATTTGTGACCAATTTAATAATAAAAATATATATATATATTACCTTTTATTTTACTAGGCAAGTCAGCTAAGAACAAATTCTTATTTTCAATGACAGCTTAGGAACAGTGGGTTAACTGCCTGTTCAGGGGCAGAATGACAGATTTGTACCTTGGGGATTTGAACTTGCAACCTTTCGGTTACTAGTCCAACGCTCTAACCACTAGGCTACCCTGCCGCCCCATTAGAGAAGTGATAAGAGACAAGAAGTCTCAGATCATTACTTTAAAAGAATTATGTGAACCATTTTATAAAGGCTATTCGTAATCCAATTCAAAACTTAACGTTGAGGCCCCAGGTTTGTGATGCCGCTGTCAGACCCTCTTTCAAAGTAACCACAAAACGGGGAACCCAAAGCTCTGATAGTGTAAAAACACGTTTCCAAAGTACAGATAATTTGATAGGCCATCCACAATCTAATTTGGACAAAAATGGTCCGATTTAAACTGAAAATGGTGTATAGTATCATTTTTCTTAGTTCATGTATGGTCCAGACTTGTACGGTAACTCCATACCGGAGTCCTAGCTGACCCATAATGTATGGTAACTCCATACCGGAGTCCTAGCTGACCCATAATGTATGGTAACTCCATACCGGAGTCCTAGCTGACCCATAATGTATGGTAACTCCATACCGGAGTCCTAGCTGACCCATAATGTATGGTAACTCCATACCTGAGTCCTAGCTGACCCATAATGTATGGTAACTCCATACCTGAGTCCTAGCTGACCCATAATGCCAAAACCCTAAATAGGTATAGGAAAGGGGAACCTGGGGAGAAAGGGTTGTGTCCAGGTGAGGCTCCATGTTTGCTTTCAAATTCCCATGATAACCAAAGTAGAAAACCAAAAACATGATTGAATCAACCAAAATCCATAATTGTTCTTGTGGGATCAAAACAATTACAACTTCAAAACATATAAGGAGCCTAAAGTTAATTTGTGGTCGGCTCTGCGTGGGCTCCAGCAGCAGACATAGCTTGGTGGTCTGGATTCTCACTTGCACTTGCCCAACCAGCCCTCTGGAGTCGGGGTGGTTTGTGTGACTTGAGCCATGAGTTTAGTATTTACTATTTAGCCGCTGCCAAGGCAACGGCTTCTCTTCCTGGGGTCCAAACAGGAAACACAACAATAAAATACATACTACACATAACACTACAAAATACAATACAAAATATATAAACATGTCTGTCTTCACAGTCCCCGTTGTGCTGTAAGATGCTCTTTTATCTGTTTTTTAAATTTGTTTTTAGTGTTTACTTGAGTTACCTGGGGTGGCAGAGTTTCATGTAGTCCAGTGGAGGCTGCTGAGGGGACGATGGCTCATAATAATGACTGGTACGGACCATATGGAATGTAATCAAACACCTGGAATCCATGTGTTTCATGTATTTGATACCATTTTACTCATTCTGCCCCAGTTATTACCACAAGCCAATTAAGGTGCCACCAACTTCCTGTGATGTTGTCATGGCTTTATTTACTACTGTGCATTTCCCAGCCTCTGTTCTGGCCCTGGGGACTGTGAAGAGACCTCTTGCTGCATGTCTTGTGTGGTACCGATGAGTGTCCATATCCCCAGGGACAAAGTTTCTTCTCTTGTTAATTTTTGTTGCTCCTGCAACTCAGGAAGATACTCTTTGGTCCACCTCTTCCAGAATAAGTCTGACATACGCTGAGGGTACAAACCATTAGGAACACTTTCCTAATATTGAGTTGCACCCCTTTTTGCCTCAATTTGTTAGGGCATGGACTCTACAAGGTGTCAAAAGCGTTCCCAAGGGATGCTGGTCCATGTTGACTCCAATGGTTCCCACAGATGTGTCAAGTTGGCTGGATATCCTTTGGTGGTGGACCATTCTTGAAAACCACGGGACACTGTTGAGAAACCAACACTTGACTCATCTGACGTCAATCTATAGACCTGTATCCCTTTCTTTTTTCCCCAAAACAATTGAGCGTGCTATCTCTGATCAACTCTCTCGTTATCACNTTGCTCCTGCAGGTTCATGCTCTACAACAACATCCATACGACCATACCTCACACAGGAAGCGGCACAGGTCCTAATCCAGGCACTTGTCATCTCCCGTCTTGACTAATAGAAATCGCTGTTGGCTGGGCTCTCTGCTTGTGCCATGAAACCCCTGCAACTTATCCAGAATGCTACAGCCCGCCTGGTTTTCAACCTTCCCAAGTTCTCCCATGTCAACCCGCTCCTCCGCACACACCACTGACTTTCAGTCGAATCTTTCGTCCACTGCAAGATCATGGTGTTTTCCTACATAGCAGCAATAGGAACTGCCCCTTCCTACCTTCAGGCTATGAGCAAACCCTACACCCGGGAGGGCAGCTCCCGCACAGTCCAGTCCAAGCTCTTCTCTGTCCTGGCACCCCAATGGTGGAACCTGCTTCCCCCTGAAGCTAGGACAGCAGAGTCCATGCCCAGCTTCCGAAAGTACCTGAAAACCTTTCAATCACCCACCAGTTTCAGATCAGTGCAGATCAGAGTGTATGCAAATTTGTTTATATTCTTTGCTAGTTAGCGAGTTATTAGCCTAATTAACTGTGCGGCCCGTAATCCGAGCCCACCAGAGATGGAATGCCTCTTCTGGTAAGTGGTCTGTCCTGAATGGATTTTGTAACTTTATTCTGATTCAACGCATCATTGTACTCCAAGGGCTCTTTCTACTGGTAGCGTGTTCTGATCCCAGTCCAGATCCTTTATCTCCTTTGCTTTCTCCTCTTCAGGAATGGAGGCAATAACTTGACTGTTGCTGATCCATTTGTTCAGTCTAAAGCCTCCTTTAGAACAGAAGGATGTGCAGTCCTGAGTAAGTGTCAAGGCTTCTTCCTCACTTGCTGCTGACTTTAGACAGTAATCCATATAGAAGTGCTCCACCAATCCTCCAGCTCCTTTTCCAGATCCAGAGATATCTTAGGTCTGTATTCTGCTCTGGAACTCTCAACTGGTGGAACATGACTGTCATGAAGGCAACAGGCTCTTGGTGGAATCTGGACAAAACACCAATGATATGGTTTGTCAAGTCTGGACCCTGTAGAAGCTGAGCATTCAGTGATGTCTCTTGTTAGGTGGCTCCACAGTCTATTACCACCCTCCAGATGGTGCTTCTTGGGATGATATACTCTGTGGTGAAGAATATACCAAACTCTCTTGCTGCTGTCATTCTGTGAGTCTATTGGCACCATCACTGCAAAGCCTTTGTCCAGGATGTCTGCCATGAAGTCGGTGTAGTCCTTATAGAACTGGGGATTCTTACTGAGTTTCCGTTTCAGGTTGAGAGCATGCAGTTGTTGGGAAATTCAGCATCCTCATTCCTCATTCCTCAGAGTCATATCAAATCAGATTTATTTATAAAGCCCTTCTTACATCAGCTGATGTCACAGAGTGCTGTACAGAAACCCAGCCTAAAACCCCAAACCACAAGCAATGCAGGTGTAGAAGCATATCCTATAGTGGACACCCACCAGCTTGGCTGACAGAAACTCTCTATGAAGAGATTATCTTCTCTTGATGTTTCAAGCTGCTCCTCATGGTGGTGCTCTGGGAAATCATGCCTGACCTGTTGCTGCAGCAGCTCTTCCAGCTCTACTGCAGAGATTCTGTGTGACATTACGTGAGACCGCCCATAGGTGGAGACATTCCCCTATTTTAGAAGCCCATTCACAATCCATACCAGAGTGGTTTTCACAGCATATGGGCCATCTTCTTGGCTGTTTATGACCATCCATGGCTCAATGGCCTGAGGTACTTTTGTCAACAATACAATACAACTTCAGAATCAATCTGCTTGAGACGCACCTTTTCCAAATATGGCCATTGGTTCACATCTGTCTGGGTAGGAATCGGTGGAGGCTGATGGGAGGAGCTATAGGAGGATGGGCTCATTGTAATGCCTGGAATGGAATAAATGGAACGGTATCAAACATCAATCATATCAAATCATTTTTATTGGTCCCATGCACATATTTAGTAGATGTTATTGCTTGTGGAAACCTCATGGAAAACCTAATGTTTGACCATTCCATTGATTCCACTCCAGCCATTACAATAAGCCCATCCTCCTATAGCTCCTACCACCAGCTGCCACTCCTTAGTTACAGGGATTTCCTTCTGTGTGAAAATGGCCACTGTCATCAAGGCTGCTTATCTCCAAGACAGAGACAACAAAGGTACTCATGACTTCCTGTTTGTTGACAGTGTTTTATTTTTTAATTATTATTATTCAACAACAGAACAATACAATACAGCAAGAGTAAGTACTACGACAAAAGGTATTCCGACTCTCCCCACCCCCAAAATAAAACATTTATTAAAACAATGAAAAATTACAAAATAAATTAGAATAGTAATAATACTAATAATGACTAAATATGACCAATGACAAGAGAGACCAACATAGACACAAAGCCATAGTACATTACAGTACATTACAGAGAGACAATAGCGACATCGATCTACAAGGTCACATCCACAAAAGAAGTGTTTCCATATAGTCCAGGAAGGGTTGCCATATTTTCACAAAGTAGTTGAATTTTTCTTTCTTAATGCATATGTACTCTTCTCCAAAGGAATACACTTATTCATTTCAGAGAGCCATCTTGTAAGTGGGAGAGGGGAATTTGATTTCCATGTCAATGCAACACATTTTCTTGCAGGGGCGATTTTCTGTAAATTTGATGTTGAAGTTATTCCTCAAATTCACATTTGTGAAGTTACCCAGAAGGCATATTTCATGGTCAAGTGGGAAAGGGACCTCCATAATAAAGGCCAGGGTATCACAAACATCATGCCAGAAGGCTTCTAATTCAGTACACTGCCAAGTACAATGCAAAACAGTGCCTTCTGTTGTTCCAAATCTGAAACACTTCTGATATTTCAGCTTTACATCTATGTAACCTCTGAGGTGTCAGAGTTGGTGGAGGAAGTTGTAATGTAGAAGTCTATATCTAGAGTTGATGGCTGCTGTTACACTATATTGGCATAAGTCCGACCATAGACCCTCATTAGTTGTATTATTCAAATCGGATTCCCATCGCTCTCTTGAATTATGTACATCTGTTTTTGGGCATTGTTGCATTAGCAATGAGTACACTCTGGATATAAATCTATATGTGTCCTAGTTATCATGGAGTAGTTGTTCAATACTTGATAGATTTGGTAAGGTCATATCTCCAAGAGTGCTTCTGAGAAAGTTTCTTAACTGTAAATAACAAAATAAAGGATTATTGGATAACAGGTATTGCTCTTTCAGATGCTCAAATCTAAATAACTGTGTTCTAAATGAGTTATTCCTTTCTCATGCCAATGCTGAAAAATGTTGCAATCCAAGATCATTGGCAGGAGTCTGTTTTGCCACAGGGGTGTTTTGGGTGACAAGTCTTGTTTCAGACCAAACAACTTACGAATTTCATACCAAGATCTTACTAAGTTGATGGTACAGGGATTGCTTGTTATTGTTGATATAGTCTTGTAGATACATTTACTCCCAACCTCTTCATTAAGAGCAAACATTTCCACCTGAGTCCAAGAAGGGTCTGGGTCAGTTTCAAATAAGAATGGAATGAATCTAATTTGTGCTGCACAGTAATACATCTTGAAATTTGGTATGCGGAGACCTCCTAGACTATAATCCCATGTTAATTTATCCAGGCTCACCCTTGGAGTTTTACGGTTCCATACAAATTGTCTTATGGTCTTGATAAAGGGACTGCAGGGATATGGGAAAATATTTAAATAGGTACATCATCTTAGGCAGAACGTTAATCTTAATACAGCTAATTCTCCCAAATAATGGATGAGGTGGATCTCTCCATCTATTCAAGTCATCCACCACCTTCTGAACCAAGACAGAGTAGTTAAGATTGAACAAATATCTAAAGTCATTATCAACTGTGATTCCTAGATATTTGAACCCCTGTGGTGACCATCTGAAGGGACCTGTTCGTTCACAGATGTTATAGTCAATGCGAGTCAGTGGAAGTATTTCACTTTTGTCCATATTGACTTTGTAACCTGATATAGAGCTGTATGTACCCAAAAGCTCCTGTAGTTTTGAGAGGGATCCGTTCGGGTCAGAGAGCAACCAAATAATGTTGTCTGTGAACAATGAGATCTTGTGCGTTATTTGCCCCACCTGAAAGCCCTTTATGCCAGGATCCGTTCTTATGGCCTCCGCCAGGGGTTCTATGACTAGCACAAATAGGAGTGGGGAAAGTGAACAGCCCTGTCTACTAGATCTAAAGAGTGGGAATGTGGCTGACATCATGGCATTAGTGGTGGTATTGGCTTGTGGTTTATGGTATGTGTTATAGAAATGTTTTGCTCAATGTTCACAAACTGAACTTCAATTAAACAAACTCTGTCTGTTACCCAGTATTTGTAAGATACTGGTTGAAATGAGACAAACAGAGGCCCAATCTATAATGGTCAAATGTAAATTGTTTATTCAGGAGAGCTCTGAGCTCTAAAAGGTGTACACAGTCTTTTATATGGTACAATGTTGAAATACAAAAAATACAAAGGCCCCACCATATTCCCCACCCTTTCCAGGAAATAGTGTTTTCCCACAGTACCCATTCATTCCTTATCACAATCTTTGCAATATAAGTCAACCATCCCAAGGACCAGAAGCCTTCCCACATATGTCTGATTAGAACTAAGAATGCTTTGTTCTCACAGAACTCTTCTCACAAGTCGTACCAGCTTGTTTGACTCTCCACAATAATCTATTTCTAAACACATACATTAATTGGACTACCATTTTGTCTTATAACCCTATCTCTATTGCATACATTTTCAGAATGGAATATTCTTAGATGTACAAACATTTAGTCATTAAACATCAAATCTATAACAGTATGATATAAAGGCTCCTCACACTGGCCACGCGAATTACATTGAATAACCTGCGCAAATTATTGGTGGAGGATCTTTTCTGTATAAAGCCTGTTTGATCTGTGTTAATCAGGTTTGGCAAATATTGTCCTAATCTATTAGCCGTCGCCTTAGAAATCGATTTATAGTTGGCATTGAGGAGCGAGATCGTCCTATAGGAAGAGCATTGTAGAGGATCTTTTTTTTTTTATGTATAGCTGTTATAATATCCATGGAAAAGGAGTCCGGCAGACTCTGCGTCTCAGCAGCTACATTTAGAACATCCATCAAGAGAGGAATAAGCAAATCCTTAAATTCCTTATAAAAAACTCTGGGGGAAAGCCATCGTCTCCTGGTGATTTGCTGGATTGTAGAGAGGTAATGTCCTTTTTGATTTCTGTTTTTGTAAAGGGGCGATCTAGTTCGTTTTGGTCTTCCTGTGTGAGGTGCGGTAGTTCAATAGTAGACAGAAATGTGTCTATCATTGCTGGTTCCGTTCCATCAGAAGTGTATGACTTAGAATAGTATTGTCACGACTTCCACCAACTGTGGCTCCTCTGCCGGTTCGTGCGGCGTTCGGCGGTCGTCGTCACCGGCCTACTAGCTGCCACCGATCATCTATTTTCTTTCTGTTCATTATTCTGATTGTTTGCACCTGTTTTCGTTTTGGTTAGTAGGGCTATTTAAGCCGGTTAAGCCCGCTTCCTTTCGTGCCGGATTGTTTGCTGTACTTGAGAGCGCATGTACTTGTCCCATGTTTTGGGCTACTATTTTGTTTGTTGTATACCGTCTTGTTTTCGCCTGTGTGTTTTGGGCGTTGGACATTGTATTTCTGTGAACACATTAAAGACGCTTGTGCCGTTACTCTGCTCTCTGCGCCTGACTCCACACCCACCGCTCATAGCGTCGTTACAGAATCCCGCACCATTATAAAATGGAGTCAGCAGGAGCCGCTTCCCCCCCTCTACCATCGATGGAGGAGCGTGTCCTCCATCACACCACCGTCCTCCACCGAATCGGGTCTGCGATGGATCAAATGATGGAGAGAATGGACCGCTGGGAGAGGAGTGGTTTGCTTACCTCGCCTCCAGATCCTTCTCGGCAAGAACAGACTCCTCCGGCGGCATCCGGATCCAGCTCGCTCCGTCTCGCCCTCCCAAGGGAGTACGATGGGACGGCGGCTGGATGTAAGGGGTTCTTGCTCCAGTTGGAGTTATACCTGGCCACTGTTCGCCCGACTCCCTCTGGGGAGGAGAGCGTGAGCGCCCTCATCTCCTGTCTGACAGGTCGAGCCCTGGAGTGGGGAATAGCCCAGACTCTGCAAGGGACAACTACCCAGAGTTCACCCGCCGGTTCCGGGCCGTGTTCGACCACCCACCTGAGGGTCGAGCGGCGGGTGAACGGCTGTTTCACCTGAGGCAGGAGACGAGGAGTGCGCAGGACTTCGCGCTGGAGTTCCGGACCTTGGCCGCTGGAGCGGGGGGGAATGACAGGGCCCTGATCGACAGCTATCGGTGTAGTCTCCGGGAGGACGTTCGCAGGGAGTTGGCTTGTCGTGACGCTACCCTCTCCCTCGACGAGCTAATTGACATGCCCATACGACTGGACAACCTGCTGGCGGCTCGCAGGCGGTCGGAAAGGGCCCTGTTCGTTCCACCACCCGGCCCTCCCACTCCAATTCCTATGGAGTTAGAGGGGGCTGCTTCGAGGGGAACCGGAGGATGAGGCTCCTCCTGCACCAGTTGTGGTCGGAGAGGACACACTGCCGATCGGTGCTGGAGGAGCTCCTCTGGGAATCGAGAGGGCAGGCAGAGCACTGCTCGGTCACCTCAGGTGAGTCAGCACCAGACTCACCCAGAGCTCCCTGTTGGTCACATGTTTTTACCTATCTCTTTTCCTGAGTTTTTCCCCTCTCTCTAGCATAAGGCGCTAGTCGATTCAGGCGCAGCTGGGAACTTTATGGATCGCGGACTCGCTTTGAGACTAGGTATTCCGCTAGTATCAATAGGTCAACCCATCCCCGTTCACTCCCTAGATAGCTGACCGTTAGGGTCAGGGCTGGTCAGGGAGGCCACGGTTCCGCTGGACATGGTAACGCAGAGGGGTCATGCGGAGCAGATTAGTCTATATCTTATTGACTCACCTGCGTTTCCAGTGGTGCTGGGGATTCCCTGGCTGGCTAAGCACAATCCTAGGATTTCGTGGAAACGGGGTTTTCGAGGGGTGGTCAGAGGAGTGTTCAGGTAGGTGTACAGGAGTTTCCATCAGTGCCACAACGGTGGAGAGTCCAGACCAGTTCTCCACAGTGCGCATTCCCACTGAATATGCCGATTTGGCTATCGCCTTCTGTAAGAAGAGGGCGACCAAATTACCACCTCATCGACCAGGGGATTGCACGATAAACCTCCAGGTTAACGCAACACTTCCCAAGAGTCACGTGTACCCATTGTCACAGGAGGAGACAGTGGCTATGGAGACATATATCACTGAATCTCTGGAACAGGGGTACATTCGGCCCTCCATATCACCCGTCTCCTCGAGTTTCTTTTTTGTGAAGAAAAAGGAGGGAGGACTGCGGCCGTGCATTGATTATAGAGGTCTAAATGCCATCACAGTGGGATTTAGTTACCCACTACCTCATCGCTACGGCGGTTGAATCATTTCACAGCGCGTGTTTTTTCACAAAACTGGACCTCAGGAGTGCATATAATCCGGTGCATATCCGGAAGGAAGATGAGTGGAAGACTGCGTTTAGTACAACATCTGGCCATTATGAGTACCTAGTCATGCCGTATGGGTTGAAGAATGCTCCAGCCGTCTTTCAATCTTTTGTTGACGAGATTCTCAGGGACCTGCACGGGCAGGGTGTGGTGGTGTATATAGATGATATTTTGATCTATTCCACCACACGCGCCGCGCATGTGTCTCTGGTGCGCAAAGTACTTGGGCGACTGCTGGAGCATGACCTGTACGTCAAGGCAATGGCCACAGTATGTGGGGCCATTTAAAGTCCTGAGGAGCATAAACAAGGTGTGTTATAGGTTACAGCTTCCATCTTACTACCGTATTAACCCCTCGTTTCATGTGTCTCTCCTCAGGCCGGTGGTAGCTGGTACCCTGCAGGAAGGTGAGGTGCCGGAGGTCCCTCCGCCCCCTTTGGACATCGAGGGGCCCCCGGCGTACACAGTCCGCTCCATTCTGGACTCTAGGCGCCGGGTGAGTGGCCTGCAGTACCTTGTGGACTGGTCCGGAGGAGAGGTGCTGGGTACCGGTGAAGGATATCTTGGATCCTTCACTACTGGGGGAGTTTCACCGCCTGCATCCGGATCGCCCAGCGCCTCGCCCTCCGGGTCGTCCTCGAGGCCGGTGTCGGCGCGCTGCGGGAGCCGCGCATCGGGGGGGGGTACTGTCACGACTTCCACCAATGGTGGCTCCTCTGCCAGTTCGGGCGGCGTTCAGCGGTCGTCGTCACCGGCCTACTAGCTGCCACCGATCATCTATTTTCTTTCTGTTCATGATTCTGATTGTTTGCACCTGTTTTCGTTTTGGTTAGTAGGGCTATTTAAGCCGGTTAAGCCCGCTTCCTTTCGTGCGGGATTGTTTGCTGTACTTGAGAGCGCATGTACTTGTCCCATGTTTTGGGCTACTATTTTGTTTGTTGTATACTGTATTGTTTTCGCCTGTGTGTTTTGGGCGTTGGACATTGTATTTGTGTGAACACATTAAAGACGGTTGTGCCGTTACTCTGCTCTCTGCGCCTGACTCCACACCCACCTCTCTTAGCGTTGTTACAAGTATTGTTTAAGCACTGGTACAAAGAACCTGAAGTCTAGTGGGTCACCCTTAAGCACTGGTACAAAGAACCTGTAGTCTAGTGGGTCTCCCTTAAATACTGGTACAAAGAACCTGTAGTCTAGTGGGTCTCCCTTAAACACTGGTACAAAGAACCTGAAGTCTAGTGGGTCACCCTTAAACACTGGTAAAAAGAACCTGTAGTCTAGTGGGTCTCCCTTAAACACTGGTACAAAGAACCTGTAGTGTAGTGGGTCACCCTGGTACACTAAGAGGTGGTAATGAAGACATCCTTTCCTGCCTTACCAGCATTTCAGTGATAGCATTTTGGTGTAGCAGAATGTTGACAATACTGCCCATGTTGTCAGCTCAACCCTGATCTAGGTTGAAAGGCCTTCCTCCCCTAGTTTGAAGTTGGAAGTTGCAGCTGCCTATCTTTTGGTCTTACAACAGGCTCTACTGTGTGTTAGTTAGCCTACGATGAACAGAGCTGTATGTGGTGGTAGTTCTTAGTTACAACATACTACTTTGACCCTGGCCCTGTGCAGTATGAACAGACTTGGTGGACAATGGGGATCCCTGGTCAACCATGGTGTGTGATTGTGTGGTATGGAGACCTGTGACAACCTGAGTGGTGGTGGGTAACCTTCCCCATGATATCTTCAGGCCTTCCCATTGCATTCAGGTAATCATTCATTCCATCATCTGATTTTGTTTCCCATTCCTTGAGTGGGTTCATCCTCATGGTATACATTCATTTTAGCACTGTTAGCCAATATTTCAGCCTCAAGCTTAAATTCTATTTTCTGTGCCTTGAGCCTCCTCTTTCTCCAATGCAAGATGCCCCACCACCCCACTGGCTTCAGAAGTTCAGTAAGAGAAAGTATAGGCTACACAGAAAAAATTGCACTCAAATTGAAAAATCATTAAACAAAATTTCTATCCTAATGAAGGTTTAGATTACATCTCACATTCCAGTGTTCCTAATGAAGGTGTAGATTACATCTCACATTCCAGTGTTCCTAATGAAGGTGTAGATAACATCTCACATTACAGTGTTCCTAATGAAGGTGTAGATTACATCTCACATTCCAGTGTTCCTAATGGAGGGGTAGATTACATCTCACATTCCAGTGTTCCTAATGAAGGGGTAGATTACATCTCACATTCCAGTGTTCCTAATGAAAGTGTAGATTACATCTCACATTCCAGTGTTCCTAATGAAGGTGTAGATTACATCTCACATTCCAGTGTTCCTAATGAAGGTTTAGATTACATCTCACATTCCAGTGTTCCTAATGAAGGTGTAGATTACATCTCACATTCCAGTGTTCCTAATGAAGGTGTAGATTACATCTCACATTCCAGTGTTCCTAATGAAGGTGTAGATTACATCTCACATTCCAGTGTTCCTAATGAAGGTGTAGATTACATCTCACATTCCAGTGTTCCTAATGAAGGTGTAGATTACATCTCACATTCCAGTGTTCCTAATGAAGGTGTAGATTACATCTCACATTCCAGTGTTCCTAATGAAGGTGTAGATTACATCTCACATTCCAGTGTTCCTAATGA
>QNTS01009765.1:16535-36344 GCA_003317085.1 Hucho hucho
CCACACTACCCCTACAGCACCACACTACCCCTACAGCCTCCACACTACCCCTACAGCACCACACTACCCCTACAGCACCACACTACCCCTACCGTCCCCATTCTACCCCTACAGCCTCCACACTTCCCCTACAACACCACACTACCCTTACAGCACCACACTACCCCTACAACTGATGTTACAGAATAACAGAGAGCAAGGAGAGGGCAGATTAAATACAACTGGTGTTATAGAAAAAAAGAGAATGAACAGTTGTGAGGGTAGGTCTATATCTGTAGCAAAGTTTGCCCAAGTCAAATCTTATATTATACAGTCATCTTGTCCTTGATAAAGAAGCAGGGATATGTTCACCCTATTTCACCGAGTATGTAATGAAAGAAAATATAATCAGAATTGGTAATGCTGTGACTGTGATGTGCTCCTGGAAAATCTATAGAATCAATTGAAATGGACATAAGGTAGCCTATAGGTATTGACATGTTGGTGAGAGGTGTGTGTGTGTGTTTTCGATGTAGGTTACTGAAGACTGAAACCTGAACAACAACCTGGCTGGCGGCTGCTCTGATAGACTCTCTGATGGACTTTTGACAGTTGGGAAGTAAAAGTCAGTTGATATCATATTTAGGAACAGTAAACTGCTGTTGTTTTGTTCATTTATAGTATTGCTTTTGAAAATATGTCCTCATCAATATTCGAGAGGTCAGATACTGACCCAAGCTTTTATTTTACCTTGGCCAGGGGAGGCCTAAGTGTATTCAAACCGTTCCCTGGCACTGGAGCCAGCTGGAGGGTAACACTGCTAGCTGGTGGTGAATATCTGGAAAAACAAGCAGACAGGAGGGAAGGAAGACATGTACTGGGAGCACCAAGCTGACAGGAGGGAAGGAAGACATGTACTGGGAGCACCAAGCAGACAGGAGGGAAGGAAGACATGTACTGGGAGCACCAAGCAGACAGGAGGGAAGGAAAACATGTACTGGGAGTACCAAGCAGACAGGAGGGAAGGAAAACATGTACTGTGAGCACCAAGCAGACAGGAGGGAAGGAACCATGGTGGCACTAATGATGTATAACTAACACACAAGCACACAAAGAAACTCAGGACAGACTCAGCTGCTGGTGCTACAGTGGATGAGACCCAGGGGCAAGGAGCTCCAAACAAGGGGAGAATGAGAGGTTGGGAGGAGGAAGAGGAAGGGGAGAAGGAGCAGCAGGAGGAGGAGAAGGAGAAGCGTTACCTAAGCATTGACAGATAAGTCCTATTCCTTAGGGAATGCAACAGTAATGTGGGTTAGTCCAATTAGTCCCTAACGTTTTCTTCCATTTGGTGCCTAATAAATATGACCCTGGAGTTTTTGTCTGTTTGTGGTACTTCTCACGTTGTAGGCTATATGGCACACATACACAGAGACAGAGGTGGGTAAACCACAACCACATCTGGGTTGACTCTTATCCCAATTACTGCTGAGGACTGTGTGGCCTGTTGCAGTCCTGCATCATGTGACAGGAACCAGGCCTGACCTCATACAACCCTTAACCCCTGACCACTCACATCATCACAGGCCCAACCCTGGGGTCGCAGAGAGGAGACTAATGAGTGACAGATGACGAGTTGCAGCCTGCGACACAACTGAGAGACCACTAGGAGACCTGGGACTAGATCAGATTCAATCATTTCTGCGCTAGCCAACACCCGCATAGCTGTTGTTTTGGCGGTGTTGGAGGTGGAACTGCGTTAGAGCTGTCAAATCCTCAAGCGGCTCCAGGTGTTATACCTACTGCGGACACTGCCGTTGTGTTAGTAGGAATCCTGCGCAGCCGTGTTACAAGTTCAAACACTGGCATGTGTGATGTGATCTAACCTCGATAAGACTGATGTAATGATTTTCTATTTTCTATATAGCCAACACTTTATCGTTCTAAACTTCAAACGAGGGTGGAACGGGTGTGGCTTCGTGACATTGACCACAAGGGCAGGTGCTCCCCGACTTGACGGCTCAAACGTTGTTTTGGACACCTCCAAAACAACAGCTATGTGGGTGTCGGCTAGTGCGAGCTAACGCTTGATCTGATTGAAACTAGGTCTTGCAGACACCTTTTTCAAAGGAAATAAATACTGAAAAATTATGAAAGTTAATGACCAACAGTGCCAAATAATGTTTTAAGAATACCAGGGCAAATCTTCAAAAGCTCCTGTGTTTGTCAAATGTTCAAATGGCTCAAATACTCAATAACAATACTCTCTAATTATGTGTAATTGTTGTGTTTTTATTGTATCTATCCTATATGTAGAATATGTGTAAATCATTTGGTTTATATTCAGTGTGTATATTCTGCCTATTGGTTTCAGAACCATTTTTTCAAAAAAGTTTTATGGGAGGGATTTTAGACCATTCCTCCATACAGAATCTTTCCAGATCCTTGATATCCTTTGTCTGCCCTTATGGACTGCCCTGTGCAAATCAAACCATAGGTTTTCAATGGAGTTCAAGTTCGGAGACTGAGATGGCCATTGCAAAATGTAAATGTTGTGGTCAATTAACTATTTGTTTGTGGATTTTGATGTGTGCTTGAGGTTATTGTCTTGCTAGAAGATCCACTTTTCAAGCTTCAGCCTCCTTGCAGAGGCACATATCCATGCACTGGGTAAAGCTCATAATGCTGTTGACTTTCAGTGGAAGCAAAATATCCCCATAACATCAAAGATCCACCACCATATTTTACAGTAGGTATGAGATACTTTTCTGCATATGCATCCTTCTTTCGACGCCAAACCCACCTGTGTGTATTCATGGCATCTGACCACAGCACTGGTTCCAATCAAAGTGCCAATGCCATTAAGCAAATTCCAGGCATTTACATTTGTTGGATGGTGTGAAAATAGAGCTCTCTGGCTACGCACAGCAGTGGTGTCCAAATATGGATTCTGATTCAGAATATATTGACATTTGAGATTTTAAGCAGATGTTCTTATCCTAATTAATCTTGGCACTGAGAAATATTTAATCTTTCTTGGGAGGGGGGTTTACAGGTACAATATAGACATTCTTAGGGCTGCCACTCAAAAAGAAAAATAGAAAAAAATACTGCAGGTAGCCTAGCAGTTAAGAGCATAGGACCAGTAACTGAAAGGTCGATGGTTTGAATCCCCGAGCCGACTAGGTAAAAAAAAAATCTACGTGCCCTTGAGTACCTTAAGGTACACACAGTGCATTCGGAAAGTGTTCAGACCCCTTGACTTTTTCCATATTTTGTTACGTTACAACCTAATTCTAAAATTGATTAAATAAAACATTTTCCTCATCAATCTACACAAAATACCCAATAATGACAGAGTGAAAACAGGTTTGTAGACATTTTTGCAAATGTATAAAAATATATAAAATAACAGAAATACCTTATTTACATACAGTTGAAGTATGAGTTTCCATACACTTAGATTGGAGTCATTATAACTCGTTTTTCAACCACTCCACAAATTTCTTTTTAACAAACTATAGTTTTGGCAAGTCGGTTAGGACATCTACTTTGTGCATGACACAAGTACTTTTTCCAACAATTGTTTCCAGACAGATTATTTCACTTATAACTCACTGTATCACAATTCCAGTGGGTCAGAAGTTTACATACACGAAGTTGACTGTGCCTTTAAACAGTTGGGAAAATTCCAGAAAATTATGTCATGGCTTTAGAAGCTTCTGATAGGCTAATTGACATAATTTGAGTCAATTGGAGGTGTACCTATGGATGTACTTCAAGGCCTACCTTCAAACTCATTGCCTCTTTGCTTGACATCATGGTGAAATCAAAAGAAATTGTAGACCTCCTTGGGATGAACCTGAAGGTACCCCGTTCATCTGTACAAACAATAGTACGCAAGTATAAACACCATGGGACCACGCAGCCGTCATACCGCTCAGGAAGGAGATGCGTTCTGTCTCCTAGAGATGAATGTACTTTGGTGCAAAAAGTGCAAATCAATCCCAGAACAACAGCAAAGGACCTTGTGAAGATGCTGGAGGAAACAGGTACAAAAGTATCTATATCCACAGTACAACGAGTCCTATAACAACATATCCTGAAAGGCCGCTCAGCAAGGAGAAACCACTGCTCCAAAACCGCCATAAAAAAGCCAGACTACGGTTTGCAACTGCACATTGGGACAAATATCGTACTTTTTGGAGAAATATCCTCTGGTCTGATGAAACAAAAATATAACTGTTTGGCCATAATGACCATCGTTATGTTTGGAGGAAAAAGGGGGATGCTTGCAAGCTGAAGAACACCATCCCAACTGTGAAGCACGGGGGTGGCAGCATCATGTTGTGGGGCTGCTTTGCTGCAGGAGGGTCTGGTGCACTTCACAAAATAGAAGGCATCATGAGGGAGGAAAATTATGTGGATATATTGAAGCAACATCTCAAGACATCAGTCAGGAAGTTAAAGCTTGGTCGCAAATGCGTCTGCCAAATGGACAATGACCCCAAGCACACTTCCAAAGTTGTGGCAAAATGGCTTAAGGACAACAAAGTCAAGGTATTGGAGTGGCCATCACAAAGCCCTGACCTCAATCCTATAGAAAATTTGTGGGCAGAACTGAAAAAGCATGTGCGAGCATGGAGGCCTACAAACCTAACTCAGTTACACCAGCTCTGTCAGGAGGAATGGGCCAAAACTCACCCAACTTATTGTGGGAAGCTACCCGAAATGTTTGACCCAAGTTAAAAAATGTAAAGGCAATGCTACCAAATACTAATTGAGTGTATGTAAACTTTTGACCCACTGGGAATGTGATGAAAGAAATAAAAGCTGAAATAAATCATTCTCTCTACTATTATTCTGACATTTCACATTCTTAAAATAAAGCAGTGATCCTAACTGACCTAAGACAGGGAATGCTTACTAGGATTAAAATTCAGGAATTGTGAAAAACTGAGTTTAAATGTATTTGGCTAAGCTGTATGTAAACTTCTGACTTCAAATGTAAGTATTCAGACCCTTTGCTATGAGACTAGAAATTGAGATCAGGTGCATCCTGTTTCCATTGATCATCCTTGAGATGTTTCTACAACTTGATTGGAGTCCACCTGTGGTAAATTCAATTGATTGGACATGACTTGGAAAGGCACACATCTGTCTATATAAGGTCCCACAGTTGACAGTGCATGTCAGAGCAAAAACCAAGCCATGAGTTCTAAGGAATTGTCCATAGAGCTCCGAGACAGGATTGTGTCGAGGAACAGATCTGGGGAAGGGTACCGAAAAATGTCTGCAGCATTGAAGGTCCCCAAGAACACAGTGGCCTCCATCATTCTTAAATGGAAGAAGTGTGGAACCACCAAGACTCTTCCTAGAGCTGTCTGCCTGGCCAAACTGAGCAATTGGGGTTGAGAAGGGCCTTGTTCAGGGAAGTGACTAAGAACACAATGGTCACTATAACAGAGCTCCAGAGTTCATCTGTGGAGATGGGAGAACCTTCCATCTCTGCAGCACTCCACTAATCAGGCCTTTTTGGTAGAGTAGCCAGATGGAAGCCACTCCTCTGTAAAAGGCACATGACAGACAACTTGGAGTTTGCCAAAAGGTACCTAAAGACTCTCAGACCATGAGAAACAAGCTTCTCTGGTCTGATGAAACCAAGATTCAACTATTTGGCCTGAATGCCAAGCGTCACGTCTGGAGGAAACCTGGCACAATCCCTACGGTGGTGTCAGCATCATGCTGTAGGGATTTTTTTCAGTGGCAGGGACTGGGAGACTAGTCAGGATCGAGGGAAAGATGAACGAAGCAAAGTACAGAGAGATCCATGATGAAAATCTGCTCCAGAGCCCTCAGGACCTCAGACTGGGGTGAAGGTTCACCTTCCAACAGGACAACGACCCTAAGCACACAGCCGGAGAAGTCTCTGAATGTCCTTGAGTGGCCCAGCCAGAGCCTGGACTTGAACCCGATCGAACATCTCAGGAGAGACCTGAAAATAGCTGTGCAGTGACGCTCCCCATCCAACCTGACAGAGCTTGAGAGGATCTGCAGAGAAGAATGTGAGAAACTTCCCAAATACAGGTGTGCCAAGCTTGTTGCGTCATACCCAAGAAGACTCGAGGCTGTAATCGCTGCCAGAGGTGCTTCAACAAAGTACTGAATAAAGGATCTGAATACTTATGTAAATGTATCATTTTAGTTGTTGTTATTTTAGTAAAAAGCCTGTTTTTGTTTTGTCATTATGGGTTATTGTGTGTAGATTGATGAGGGGAAAAAACAAGTCAATACATTTCAGAATAAGGCTGTAACTACCAAAATGTGGGGAAAAGTCAAGGGGTCTGAATACTTTCCGAATGCACTGTAGGTACAAAGTATTGCTCAACTGAAAAAATGTGCCTCCACCCTCAACCTCCCATCCCATTCCCTCAACCCCACGTCTCCATCCAACCACCCACCACCCTTACTGCCTGCCAGCAGTAATTGTCTCTGATTGATTAACAGATTCAAGGTGCTATTATTGTTAAGTAACATAGTAGATGTAAAGCATTAAATATTTACATGCACTTCAAAAATAATTTTCTAACTTCCTCCCACAAGCATTTAACAAGTGTTAAATACAGACTGTGAACAAACTTAAAATGTATACATTGATTGTTCGGATTACACAATGTCAAAGTCATATTTTTCCATATTCTGTTCCAGTTAAAGGGTTGTTCAGATTCACTTAGATCTGTGGACCATACGTTTTTAATGGATAGCTTAGAATATGAGCATCCCAAAAGTTGTTTATACTGTACAGTACACTGAACAAAATGTGGTGTGGTGTGGTATATCAAGAAGCTGATTAAACAGCATGATCATTACACAGGTGCACCTTATATAAAAGGCCTCTCTAAAACGTGCAGTTTTGTCACACAACACAATGCCACAGATGTCTCAAGTTGAGGGAGCGTGCAACAAGCATGCTGACTGCAGAAATGTCCACCAGAGCTGTTGCCAGAGAATTTAAATAATTTCTCCACCTTAAGCCGTTTTAGAGAATTTGGCAGTACCTCCAACCAGCCTCACAACCGCAAACCCCTTGTATGGCATCGTGTGGGCGAGCGGTTTGCTGATGTCAACGTTGTGAACAGAGTGTCCTATGGTGGCAGTGAGGTTATGGTATGGGCAAGCATAAGCTATGGACAACGAAGACAATTGCATTTTATCGATGGCAATTTGAATGCACAGAGATACCGTGACGAGATCCTTAGGCCCATTGTTGTGCCAATAATCCACCACCATCAACTTGTGTTTCAGCCCCGTGTCACAAGGATCTGTACACAATTCCTGGAAGCTGAAAATTTCCCATTTCTTGCATGGCCTGCATACTCACCAGACAGGTTAAGGACGCTCTGGATCGATGTGTACGACACCGTGTTCCAGTTCTCGCCAATATCCAGCAACTTCGCACAGCCATTGACGAGGAGTGGGACAACATTCCACAGGCCACAATCAACAGCCTGATCAACTCTGTGCGAAGACAATGTGTTGCGCTGCTTTAGACAAATAGTGGTCACACCAGACACTGACTGGTTTTCTGATCCACGCCCCTACTTTTTTTTTTAAAGGTATCTGTCATCAACAGATGCATATCAGTATTCCCAGTCATGTGAAATCCATAGATTAGGGCCTAATGAATTTATTTCAATTGACTGATTTCCTTATATGAACTGTAACAGTAAAATCTTTGAAATTGTTGTATGTTGCGTTTATATCTGCACCACGTGCTGTCACTACTGGTGTCCCCCAGGGCTCGGTTCTAGGCCCTCACCTATTTTCTCTATACACAAAGTAATTTGGCTCTGTCATATCCTCACATGGCCTCTCCTATCATTGCTATGAGGATGACACTCAACCACTCTTCTCCTTCCCCCCTTTTGACACCCTGGTGGCGACAAAAATCTCTGCGTGCCAGGCAGACATCTCAGCTTAGATGTCGGCCCACCACCTCAAGCTCAACCTTGCTCTTCCTCGCGGGAAAGGCCTGGCCACTCAAAGACCACTCCATCATGGTTGACAACTCCACGGTGTATCCCTCCCATAGTGCAAAGAACCTTGGCGTGACCCTGAACCACACCCTGTCATTCTCTGCAAACTTCAACGCAGTGAATCGCTCCTAGAAAATTCATGCTCTACAACATCCGTAGAGTACGACCTTTCCTCACACAGGAAGTGGCGCAGGTCCTAATCAAGGCACTTGGCATCTCCCGTCTCGACTACTCCGACTATTAGCTGGGTTCCGCGCTTGGGCGATCAAACCCCTGCAACTTATCCAGAATGCTGCAGCCCGCCTGGTGTTCAACCTTCCTAAGTTCTCCCATGTCACCCCGCTCCTCCGCACACTCCACTGGCTCCCAGTCGAAGCATGCATCATCTTCAAGACCCTGGTGCTTGCCTATGGAGCAGCAAGGGGAAACTGTGCCTCCTTAACTTCCGGCTATGCTCTCACAGCGTCCCCTTGTGCAAAAATCTAGCCAGTGCGCACTGGCCAGGTACTTAGTTTGACATGTATTACATTTGAACGTATGTCAGAAGAAACTATTACAAGATTTAAAGGTTTCAACTATAATCTTCTCTAAACCTACACACTCTGATGCTGGTGGAGTCATGTACTGTAACGTGTACGCTGGGAGTCGGGAAGTAAGTACAGGGAGTGCAAATTTAATAATAAATAGAACATAGTACAACACAATAAACACGAAAAGCATACAGACATGAAAAGGAAACAGAGTCAATAACGCCTGGGGAAAGAACCAAAGGGAGTGACAGATATAGGGGAGGTAATCAGGAAGGTGATGGAGTCCAGGTGCGTCTCATGAGGCGCAGGTGCGCGTAACGATGGTGACAGGTGTGCGTAATGATGAGTAAACTGGCGACAAAGAGGGGGAGCGGGAGTAGACGTGACAGGTTAACATAGAGATGGGAAAGAAGACATACCTGTCTTTGCTGTGACAGCATAATGAACGCCATCTCCATTTTAACTGTCCTCACTTCTTATATTTCTTTGAGTCTGTTGACAGTTCACAAACAAACTGAAATTGTGCATACCACCACCTGGAGTGTGTCGTCTCAACAGGAATAAAGCCAGGTTGGTGATTTACTGCCATAATTCATTTACTGCCATAATTCATTTACTGACATAATTCTGTATAATTAATTGGTTGATCCCTCCTGGTGACCTGGATGGAATTCTGTGATCCCTCAACCTTTTGCAAGTCCCACCAAGTTGACTACTTTAAAACTGAGGAAGCCCAAACGGTGCTGCCCATGCTAAAAGAGGCTTTGCGGCAAGTGCGTCCTCTATCCATCTCTATCTCTACGTGCCATGTTCACACCTGCTGTATGAGTAACAGTTGTCACGGACAGAAAACTCTGACTCATTGACCTGTATGGAGAGGTCACCTCAAACAGGTTCCAAAGACTCAATAACTTCGACCATAATGAGAGAGGGGGATGGGGAAGAGAGAGAGAGAGAGGGGGTCTCCAGAGTATCATGTAGACTACTATAATGAGAAAGAGAGGGAGGGAAAAAGAGAGCGAGAGAGAGAGAGAGAGCGATGGTCTGAGGATAGTGTTAAGAGCCCCTTGTGGATCCAACAGCGTGGGAGATGACCTAGCTGTCACAGGAAGACACCTGGTCTCCTTATAAAGTGACAGGGATGATGACAGATATCCAGTGGTTTGTGAGAAGAAGCCCCTCTCTCTCAAAGTGTCTTGAAGCTACAGTAGTGTGCGGTGTACCTCTCTCTCCCAGATAGTGTTTTAGGCCAAGTGTTGACTACAATAGACTTCAGCTCCCAGCGGTTCCTCGTGCATGCACCAAAGCAACATAGGCTAGAGGAAGACTTCCAAAGACCAGCATCAACACTTCTGCTACTGCACATTCTAAAAGGTCAGGTTTAAAACTCATCAATTGACTGCATGTTTGTTTGATTGACTGGGTTTGAATTTGGGTCTTCTGCGAACCACAAGACTGTGTTAGCCCACTGATATAAAGCCTACGCATTCATCAAACACAAGTCTTCAAGACTCAGGCTAGGTTAATGTGATTTGTTCATGCTCTTCTCCCTGTTTCTCCAGTGAGGGGACCTGACCAGACCCAGACCCAGGGATGTGTGGTGTCTGCTGCTCCTGTTGCTCTGTCCTGGTACTGATGAGATGGTTCTGGAGGACAAAGCCTTAGCCATCCAGTCAGGGTAACACCTTAAGCTACTCTCAATGCTTACCTATCTTATCTATCTTATATTATCTTATCTCAATACTTATCTGTCTTATCTATCTTATCTCAATGCTTATCTGTCTTATCTATCTTATCTTATCTCAATGCTTATCTTAACTATCTTATCTAGTTAGTTACTTTGCTAAGTTGAAAGTACTGAATAATAATCAAGGTTTATTTTCCTGTAACATTCCACCAGCGGATTCTTTCCAACATCAGTGTTTGGGTCATTTCAATCCAGTCAGTCCAGGGTGTAAAGTGAAATTCCAATTGAATAATTGAAAAATACTGATTGAAAAATATTATGTTTAAAAATCTCCAAAATGGACTCAAGTAATTATTAACATGCACATCATAAGGAGACTAAACACTGTGGCCCCGCATCACGCCTTGTTTTTCCCAGGTGGCGTGCATACGAGCTGCAGAGAGGACAGAATGGCATCAACAGCTTTAAAAGGCATTCAGACGGAACTTTCACCAATGACTACACCCACTACCTGGATAAGATCAAGGCTAAAGACTTCGTACAGTGGCTGGCCAGCACCAAACGAGAGAAGTAAGGGCACTGACAGTTTGCTAGTAGCACACCACAGATAGACATTCCTGTCAGAATCAGAGTATCATAAAGCAGGCTAGCTGTTGATGATGCAACTGACCTTGTACACTTCTCAAACCACTCTGCCGAGCAGAACCGTGCCAAGCTGTACTGCACTGATCTGTTTACACATCAACCATAGTTGTTGGAACATTCTGGATTGGTTCTAGGTAGGACAATGATGAAGATCATTTATATCTGAGCCATCACAGTACGTTTCAGGTAGGTAGTCCGTGCAATAGTATGGAAAGGATATTAAAAAGAGGGGAGGCTACTGTTAAATGTGTGTTGTATCGGTCGGCATCTACCAGTGTGCAGAGGCGACAGATTCAGCTTGAACAACCTGGGATTCCACACAGAAGGTACCAAAGTAATTTTGTCATATTAAACCCTTTCATCTCTGCACAAGCTCAACACCAATGTTTTCACATTTTTACCCTGGTTTGAAATAGATTAAAAGTCTTGCTCCGATTTGAAAATACCACTGTGAACCGAACAATGTTCACTCCAGGGTTAAGATAAATGTTCTTAGAATATATATATACAGTTGAAGTCGGAAGTTTACATACACTAAGGTTGGAGTCATTAAAACTCATTTTTCAACCACTCCACAAATCTTTTAACTATAGTTTTGGCAAGTCGGTTAGGACATCTACTTTGTGCATGACACAAGTAATTTTTCCAACAATTGTTTACAGACAGATTATTTCACTTATAATTCACTGTATCACAATTCCAGTGGGTCAGAAGTTTACATACACTAAGTTGACTGTGCCTTTAAACAGCTTGGAAAATTCCAGAAAAGGATGTCATGGCTTTAGAAGCTTCTGATAGGCTAATTGACATCATTTGAGTCAATTGGAGGTGAACCTGTGGATGTATTTCAAGGCCTACCTTCAAACTCATTGCCTCTTTGATTGCCATCATGGGAAAATCAAAAGAAATCAGGCAAGACCTCAGAAAACAAATTGTAGACCTCCACAAGTCTGTTTCATCCTTGGGAGCAATTTCCAAATGCCTGAAGGTACCACGATCCTCTGTACAAACAATAGTACGCAAGTATAAACACCATGGGAAAACGGTTAGCAGATGTTAATGCGAGTGTAGCGAAATGCTTGTGCTTCTAGTTTCGATCATGCAGTAGTATCTAACAAGTAATCTAACAATTTTACAACAACTACCTTATACACACAAGTGTAAAGGAATGAATACGAGTATGTACATATAAATATATGGATGAGCGATGGCTGATCAGCGTAGGCCAGATGCAGTAGATGGTACGGAGTACAGTATATACATATGAGATGAGTGATGTAGGATATGTAAACATTATATAAATGGCATCGTTTAAAGTGGCTAGTGATACATTTATTGCATCCACTTTTTAATGATTAAAGTGGCTAGAGATTTGAGTCGACGGCTGAAAGGCATAGGCAAGATTCAGTAGATGGTATAGAGAACAGTGTATACATTTGATATGAGTAATGTCGGATATGTAAACATCATATGCAAAATTGTTTAAAGTGGCTAGTGATACATTTGTTACATCCAATTTTCTATTATTTAAAGTGGCTAGAGATTTGAGTCAGTATGTTGGCAGCAGCCACTCAATGTTAGTGGTGGCTGTTTAACAGTCTGATGGCCTTGGGATAGAAGCTGTTTTTCAGTCTCTCGGTCCCAGCTTTGATGCACCTGTACTGACCTCGCCTTCTGGATGATAACGGGGTGAACAGGCAGTGACTCGGGTGGTTGTTGTCCTTGATGATCTTTTTGGCCTTCCTGTGACATCGGGTGGTGTAGGTGTCCTGGAGGGCAGGTAGTTTACCCCCGATGATGCGTTGTGCAGTCCTCACTACCCTCTGCAGAGCCTTACGGTTGTGGGCGGAGCAGATGCCGTACCAGGCTGTGATACAGCGCGACAGGATGCTTTCGATTGTGCATCTGTAGAAGTTTGTGAGTGTTTTTGGTGACAAGCCGAATTTCTTCAGCCTCCTGAGGGCGGAGCAGTTGGGATGGTGTTCTTCGGCTTGCAAGCCTCCCCCCTTTTCCTCCAAACATAACGATTGTCATTATAAGACAAACAGTTCTATTTTTGTTTTTGGTGACAAGCCAAATTTCTTCAGCCTCCTGAGGTTGAAGAGGCGCTGTTGCGCCTTCTTCACTACGCTGTCTGTGTGGGTGGACCATTTCAGTTTGTCCGTGATGTGTATGCCGAGGAACTTAAAACTTTCCACCTTCTCCACTACTGTCCCGTCGATGTGGATAGGGGGGTGCTCCCTCTGCTGTTTCCTGAAGTTCACGATCATCTTTTTTGTTTTGTTGATGTTGAGTGAGGTTATTTTCCTTACACCACACTCCGAGGACCCTCACCTCCTCCCTGTAGGCCGTCTCGTCGTTGTTGGTAATCAAGCCTACCACTGTAGTGTCGTCTGCAAACTTGATGATTGAGTTGGAGGCGTGCTTGCCCACTCAGTTATGGGTAAACAGGGAGTACAGGAGAGGGCTGAGAACGCACCCTTGTGGGGCCCCAGTGTTGAGGATTAGCGGGGTGGAGGTGTTGTTTCCTTCCCTCACCACCTGGGGCTGGCCCGTCAGGAAGTCCAGGACCCAGTTGCACAGGGCTGGGTCGAGACCTAGGGTCTCGAGCTTAATGACGAGTTTGGAGGGTACTATGGTGTTAAATGCTGAGCTGTAGTCGATGAACAGCATTCTTACATAGGTATTCCTCTTGTCCAGATGGGTTAGGGCAGTGTGATTGCGATTGCGTCGTCTGTGGACCTATTGGGATGGTAAGCAAATTGGAGTGGGTCTAGGGTGTCTGGTAGGATGGAGGTGATATGATCCTTGACTAGTCTCTCAAAGCACTTCATGATGACAGAAGTGAGCGCTACGGGGCGATAGTCATTTAGCTCAGTTACCTTAGCTTTCTTGGAAACAGGAACAATGGTTGCCCTCTTGAAGCATGTGGGAACAGCAGACTGGGATAAGGATTGATTAAATATGTCTGTAAACACACCAGCCAGCTGGTCTGCGCATGCTCTGAGGACATGGCCAGGGATGCCATCTGGGCCGGCAGCCTTGCGAGGGTTAACACGCTTAAATGTTTTACTCAAGTTGGCTGCGGTGAAGGTGAGCCTGCAGGTTTTGGTAGCGGGCCGTGTTGGTGGCACTGTATTCTCCTCAAAGCGAGCAAAGAAGTTGTTTAGTTTGTCTGGGAGCAGGACATAGTGGTCTGCGACGGGGCTGGTTTTCTTTTTGGAGTCCATGATTGACTGTAGACCTGGCCACATTCCTCTCGTGTCTGAGCCTTTGAATTGTGACTCTACTTTGTCTCTATACTGACGCTTAGCTTGTTTGATTGCCTTGCGGAGGGAATAGCTACACTGTTTGTATTCAGTCATGTTTCCGGTCGCCTTACCCTGGTTAAAAGCAGTGGTTCGCGCTTTCAGTTTTGCACGAATGCTGCCATCAATCCACGGTTTCTGGTTGGGAAGGTTTTAATAGTTGCTATGGGTACAATATCACCGATGCACTTGCTAATAAACTCGCTCACCGAATCAGCGTATACATCAATGTTGTTGTCTGATGCTGTCCGGAACATATCCCAGTCCACGTGCTGGAAGCAATCTTGAAACGTGGAATCAGATTGGTCAGACCAGCGTTGAACAGACCTGAGCACTGGCGTTTCCTGTTTTAGTTTCTGTCTATAGGCTGGGAGCAACAAAATGGAGTCATGGTCAGACTTGCCGAAAGGAGGGCGGAGAATGGCCTTGTATGCATCACGGAAGTTAGAATAACAATGATCCAGGATTTTCCCGGCCCGTGTCGCACATTCGATATGCTGATAAAATTTAGGGAGCCTTGTTTTCAGATTAGCCTTGTTAAAATCCCCAGCCACAATAAATGCAGCCTCAGGATATGTGATTTCCAGTTTACACAGAGTCCAATGAATTTCTTTCAGTGCCGTCGATGTGTCAGCTTGAGGGGGGATATATGCGACTGTGATTATAATCGAGGAGAATTCTCTTGGTAGATAATGCGGTCGGCATTTGATTGTAAGGAATTCTATGTCAGGTGAACAAAAGGACTTGAGTTCCTATTTGTTGTTATGATCACACCACAACTCGTTAATCATAAGGCACACACCCCCTTCTTCTTACCAGATAGATGTTTGTTTCTGTCGGCGCGATGTGTGGAGAAATCATGTGGGTGTAACGTGTCCTGAGTGAGCCATGTTTCCGTGAAGCAAAGAACATTGCAGTCGCTGATGTCTCTCTGGAAGGCAATCCTTGCTCGGATTTCGTCTACCTTGTTGTCCAGAGACTGGACATTGGCAAGTAGTATACTCGGGAGCGGTGCGCGATGTGCCCGTCTCCGGAGCCTGACCAGAACACCGCCCCGTCTACCCCTTCTCCTGCGCCGCCGTTGTTTTGGGTCGCCGGCTGGGATCCAGTCTATTGTCCAGGTTGGTGGACCAAACAGAGGATCCGCTTCGGGAAAGTCGTATTCCTGGTCGTAATGTTGGTAAGTTGACGTTGCTTATATCCAATAATTCCTCCCGGCTGTATGTAATAAAACTTAAGATTTCCCGGGGTAACAATGTAAGAAGTAATCCATAAAAAAACTAAATACTGCATAGCTTCCTGAGAACGTGAAGCGAGGCTGCCATCTCTGTCGGCGCCGGAGTTGTTACAACTTATTGTGGGAAGCTTGTGGAAGGCTACCCAAAACGTTTTACATAAGTTAAACAATTTAAAGGCAATGCTACCAAATACTAATTGAGTGTATGTAAACTTCTGACCCACTGGGAATGTGATGAAAGAAATAAAAGCTGAAATAAATCATTGTCTCTATTATTATTCTGACATTTCACATTCTTAAAATAAAGTGGTGATCCTATCTGACCTAAAACAGGGAATTTTTGCTAGGATTAAATGTCAGGAATTATGAAAAACGGAGTTTAAATGTATTTGGCTAAGGTGTATGTAAACTTCCGACCTCAACTGTATATACAGTTGGTGTCGGAAGTTTACATACAGGTAGAGAACATGATATAGAACAAAGCTATGTCAATAACTCTGTTGCAGATATAACCTTATAATTCTCGAATTGTGTATAATTATGGTATATCTGTTGACTTTTGTTTGTCCAAATGATTGCAAAAGATCTACATTAGTTTTCTGTCGTTTTTTCGGTTGAGTTTTTGGTTATTACATTGTAGTTGAAAGAGGTGTTTCCATGTTGACCTGTAGATGCAAGGACCTTCCCCTCAACCTAGAATGAGTGTGAGAAGACCCAGACACCACGAGAAGTGCCACAAGGACGTTTCCTAGCTACTTAACATCATATACAGCAGTGGAGGTTGTTAAGGGGAGAACGGCTCATAACAATGGTCGGAACAGAGCAAGTGAAATGGAATCAAACACCTGGAAACCATGTGTCTGATGTATTTGATACCATTCCACTGATTCCGCTCCAGTCATTACCACAAGCCTCTCCTCCCCAATTAAGGTGCCACCAACCTCCTGTGATAGACAGTATCATAAAACAGGACCTTCTACCAACGAAAAATAAGACAGTATGTGGTAAATTACACAGAATCCTGGACATTATTTCTGAATTGTATTGTAGGCTGTGCACTCTGTGCGAACAGGCTGCTCTGATTTTCTACAGCAAGGAGTTGATCACTTGAAATATGAACATGAAAATAATAACAGAAATGGAGTTTGGTATGCCACAGAATGTAAACCTCCAGGTCTAACAACTTACGGTGGCTCTTCATTAAAAGCCATGTTACCATTTTGGTTTTCAAATAGGACCGCAGAGATCGCTACGGGGCGATGTTTATATATATCTGTATAAATTAAAATAAGGGTTTATATTGGATGATACTGCATTATGAAAATGTAATATTTAAATATTTAATGTGAGAGGTATTTAATTTGGAGCATGAAATTGGGAACTGAATCTGTATTTATGGAATGAAGCTGAATAATTTCAACAAAGTGTGATATACATTATTGGAGGTTTTACATTGTGTTCTATATCTAGGGTTCTATTCAATCACAATTTTTCTATGTTCGCAGAGACTGCATTCACGGTTAACACTAGATATATCCTCTCAATTGCGCTGTAGCGAGGAACTTTCGCGATACACATTGAAACGAGCTGGGACCGAGACATGAGCTCGTACTCAAGTCCTCCTTCTCAAAAAGCATTGGCGAGGAAGGAGGTCCGAGGGGAGGGACATTAGACTGTCTCCTCCGATATGACTGAGAAGGAGATGAGATAGGATGCTAGGGCACACGGAAGTCTGAATTGAGATACAGCCTATTAGGTCATCTAAAATGGGATCCACTGAGAAGGAAAGGGCTGTTGGTAAATTAGCAAATGAGAACAGCCCACTAGATTCAGTTTTCAGTACACTTACGTCCCCTAACCAGTAGGAGGCGGTCTTGCTCTTCACATGACAAACCAGACACCAAATACAGAACCACAGCTCCTCACCATCACATAGCTTTTGGCTTGGGAATCTAGCCTAGAAACGCTGTGTGTGGGAGTGAGTAACAGCACATGTTAAGCATTCACAGTAAATACACTGTAAACATCAACCATGTCTTCCCGCGACAGGAATTATTGTAGGCTATCATCCATGTACCCTATATTCTGTTCTAAGATGGGCTGAATAGTGATTTTTAAAGAAAGGAATGACTAGCGGTGATTGAATTGCATTATCCACTGATGGAAGGAGGGAGCGATGGAGGGTAAGAGCAGGTGGGAGGGATGGGGTAGAAGAAAGGAGGGGGTGAAGATGGAGGGGGAAGCGAGGTCTACCCCCCCTCCCAATTACCCCCCTCCTCTACCCCCACACCCGACTACCTCCATCCTGTACCCAACTACCGGCTAACCCCCTCCTCTACCCCCTCCCGGCTACGCTCTCTTCTTCGCGGGTTCCCCTAAACAGCTCCCTGGGGAGAGACACAGGAGGACGCAGGGAGGACCATGAGACAAAGCGTGAGAGAAAGAGAGAGGGAACTACCAACGGGACATTTAAAAACTGTAATATCATGTTTCACTGAGTCGTGGTTGAATGACGACCTGAATAACATACAGCTGGCGGGTTTTACACTTTTTCGGTAAGACAGAATAGTGGCCTCTGGTAAGACAAGGGGTGACGGTCTATGTACACTACTGTTCAAAAGTTTGGGGTCACTTAGAAATGTTCTTGTTTTTGAAAGGATGCTGGCCTTCTAGGCAGAGTTGCAAAGAAAAAGCCATATCTCAGACTGGCCAATAAAAATAAGATTAAGACGGGCAAAAGAACACAGACACAGGACAGAGGAACTCTACCTAGAAGGCCAGCATCCCGGAGTCGCCTCTTCACTGTTGACGTTGAGACTGGTGTTTTGCGTGTACTATTTAATGAAGCTGCCAGTTAAGGACTTGTGAGGCGTCTGTTTCTCAAACTAGGCACACTAATGTACTTGTCCTCTTGCTCAGTTGTGCACCGGGGCCTCCCACTCCTCTTTCTATTCTGGTTAGATCCAGTTTGCGCTGTTCTGTGAAGGGAGTAGTACACAGTATTGTACGAGATCTTCAGTTTCTTGGCAATTTCTCACATGGAATAGCCTTCATTTCTCAGAACAAGAATAGACTGACGAGTTTCAGAAGAAAGGTCTTTGTTTCTGGCCATATTGTGCCTATAATCGAATCCACAAATGCTGATGCTCCAGATACTCAACTAGTCTAAAGAAGGCCAATTTTATTGCTTCTTTAATTAGAACATTTTAAAGCTATGCTAACATTATTGCAAAAGGGTTTTCTAATGATCAATTAGCCTTTTAAAATGATAAACTTGGATTAGCTAACACAACGTGCCATTGGAACACAGGAGTGATGGTTGCTGATAATGGGCCTCTGTACGCCTATGTAGATATTTCATTACAAATCAGCCGTTTCCAGCTACAATAGTCATTTACAACATTAACGTCTACAATGTATTTCTGATCAATTTGATGTTATTTTAATGGATAAAAATGTGATTTTCTTTTAAAAACAAGGACATTTCTAAGTGACCCCAAACTTTTAAAATGTAATGTATATTTGTAAAAAAACAGCTGGTGCACGAAATCTAATGAAGTCTTGTAGTTTTGCTCGCCTGAGGTAGAGTATCTCATGATAAGCTGTAGACCACACTATTTACCGAGAGTTTTCATCTATATTCTTATAGCTGTCTACTTACCACCACAAACCGATGCTGGCACTAAGACCGCACTCAATGAGCTGTATATGGCCATAAGCAAACAGGAAAACGTTCATCCAGAGACAACGCTCCTAGTGGCCGGGGACTTTAATGCAGGGAAACTTAAATCCGTTTTACCTCATTTCTACCAGCATGTTTAAATGTGCAACCAGATGGAAAAAAAACTCTAGACCACCTTTACTCCACACACAGAGACACGTACAAAGCTCTCCCTCGCCCTCCATTTGGCAAATCTGACCATAATTATATCCTCCTGATTCCTGCTTACAAGCAAAAACTAAAGCAGGAAGCACCAGTGACTTGGTCAACAAGAAAGTGGTCAGATGAAGCAGATGCTAAGCTACAATCACTGTTGTGCTAGCACAGATACTAATGTCCCAGTGCTATTCTAATGTCCCAGTACATAGTAATGTCCCAATGGTATTCTAATGAGGTGTGGCTCAACACAGGCACGGACACAAATACAAACATTCAATAACCCACAAAACAGGTGGGAAAAGGGAACCAACTTAAATAGGATTCCCAATTAGAGGCAATGACAACCAGCTGCCTCTACAGTGGGGCAAAAAAGTATTTAGTCAGCCACCAATTGTGCAAGTTCTCTCACTTAAAAAGATGAGAGGCCTGTAATTTTCATCATAGGTACACTTCAACTATGACAGACAAAATGAGGAAAAAAAATCCAGAAAATCACATTGTAGGATTTTT
>QNTS01009777.1:0-17337 GCA_003317085.1 Hucho hucho
GGCTCTAGATGTGTTATTGGCTGAAAGGGTGGCGTCTGCAGAAGGGTGGGGGAATAATGTGCTGTACCTTCTTCCCCAATAACATAGCTCCAGCTCTGACGAGTTGGTTTGACAATATGTTTGGACAATGGAAAAATGTAATGATTACTGTGTTGTGGGCTACTTTTACCTGTATGACTGTGTTAGTACTTTGTGGGTGATGTGTGAGTCCGTGTGTGAGAGGTTTAATTTCCAGGACTCTGGAGAAATCAATGACACAACAGATGGTGGGATACGGACCGATTCCGAGCTCTGACCAGGGGAATGATGAATACATGCCTCATGACCCTCTAGATGGCTCCAGTTCCTTTACTCATGAGGAACCCATGTTTGATGAGACAATTTTCAATGTTTAGATTAGATCTTAATTGTTATGCTGTTTCTTTTGATGAAGATCATAATGAAAATCCTACCTAGAAGAGTTATGATTGGATATAGGCTTAGAACAGTAATTGATGAGGACCAGATGTAAATATATGTATTGGTTTTGTATAATCGTTTTGTGTGGTAATGATAATTCTAATCAAAATAGATGGTGTTATTTCTTTATAGTTTGTTTCTATTTGGTGTGGTGTCATTATTAATTCTAATCAATATAGATGGGTGATTGTGTGTAAAAATTTTGTCAATAGGGTGGATTGTTATAGATTTTATGGTGATGACTAAATGTTTGTACATCTAAGAATATTCCATTCTGAAAATGTATGAGATAGATTTTAGGGTTATAAGACAAAATGGTAGTCCAATTAATGTGTGTGTCTAGAAATGAATATTGTGGGGAATGGTACGGGGTGAAATGACTTCATTTAGGGAGTATCTGGGAGAACAAAGAATTCTTTGATTCTACCAGACACATGCGAAATGCTCCCGTCCTTGAAGATAGGGGTTAAATAGTTAAAGAACCGCCCAAGTTTGACTTATGTTGCAAAGATTGTGATAAGGAATGAATGGGTACTGTGGGAAGACACTATTTTCTTGGAGAGGGTGGGGGAAGTGGTGGGAATTTTGTATCTTTGTATTTCAACATTGTACCATATAAAAGACTGTGTACACCTTTTAGAGCTGAGAGCTCTCCTGAATTAAACCATTTACACTTGACTATTGTATTCTGGGCTTCTGTCTGTCTTATTTCAACCAGTATCTTACAAATACTGGGTAACAGACAGAGTTTGTTTAATTGATGTTCAGTTTGTGAACATTGAGAACAAAATTTCTATAACAGATACAGGCCAATTCATTGGTAATGCCATTCACAGCAAAATATAAATACCCATGGCTGATTGATTAACTAGGTTTTGGTGAACATGAGTAAAATACTGGCATGATCAACAGCCCACATCAACATTATTCTGAGAGAGGAAAGACCTAGGTCGGTTTATCATATACATACTGTATGTGTGAGGGACTCTGTCACTTGTGTCTGGTAGACCCTCTGTGACGCAAAACAAACACACTGGCCAAGGGGTGACGAAGGTTGGTTCTAGTGCAAATGCACTGATACTTTTTTCTAATCTATGAACGAATCCAAAATACAGCGGTGTATAACAGAGGGTTTACTATCAGACTGTTAGCTGTTATCTGGGGGTCCAAAAGCCCCTGGCTGGCCTCTGACACTGCTCTGTTCTGAAAGAGATGGAGAGACTGTGACGCACCTCTGGACTAACACAAAGAACATTCTGATCTTCTTCTATCTTCTACTATTATCACTACAGGTCCTCAGGTGTGACATACAGTATATCACACATTACACAGCCTGACACAGTTTGACTGGTCATTATGTAACGTATGTTATGTCAGATGTACAGTGCATTCGTAAAGTATTCAGACCCCTTCCCCTTTTCCACATTTTGTTACGTTACAGCCTTATTCTAAAATGAATTAAATTCTTATTTTTTTCCTCATCAATCTACACACAATACTGCATAATGACAAAGCTAAAACAGGTTTCTAGAAATGTAAATAAAAAATAAATAAAAACGGAAATACATTTGCTATGAGACTCGAAATTGAGCTCAAGTGCATCCTGTTTCCATTGATCATCCTTGCAATGTTTCTACAACTTGATTAGAGTCCACCTGTGGTACATTCTATTGTCTATTTAAGGTGCCACAGTTGACAGTGCATGTCAGAGCAAAAACCAATCCATGAGGTCGAAGGAATTGTCCGTAGAGCTCCGAGACAGGATTGTGTCAAGGGATAGATCTGGGGAAGGATACCAAAACAATTCTGCAGCATTGAAGGTCCCCAAGAACACAGTGGCTTCCATCATTCTTAAATGGACGAAGTTTGGAACCACCAAGACTCTTCCTAGAGCTGGCACCCGGCCAAACTGAGCAATCGGGGTAGAAGGGCCTTGGTCAGGGAGGTGACCAAGAACCCGATGGTCACTCTGACAGAGCTCCAGAGTTCCTCTGTGGAGATGGGAGAACCTTCCAGAAGGACAACCATCTCTGCAGCACTCCACCAATCAGGCCTTTATGGTAGAGTGGCCAGACGGAAGCCACTCCTCAGTAAAAGGCACATGACAGCCCGCTTAGAGTTTACCAAAAGACACCTAAAGGACTCTAAGACCATGAGAAACAAGATTCTCTGTTCTGATGAAACCAAGATTCAACACTTTGGCCTGAATGCCAAGTGTCACGTCTGGAAGAAACCTGGCTCCATCCCTACGGTGAAGTATGGTGGTGGCAGCATCATGCTGTGCACATGATTTTCAGCGGCAGGGACTGGGAGACTAGCAAGGATCGAGGGAAATATGAACGGAGCAAAGTATAGAGAGAACCTTGATGTAAACCTACGCTCAGGACCTCAGACTGGGGCGAAGGTTCACCTTCCAACAGGACAACGACCCTAAGCACACAGCCAAGACAACGCAGGAGTGGCTTCGGGACAAGTCTCTGAATGTCCTTGAGTGGTCCAGCCAGAGCCCAGACTTGAACCTGATCAAACATCTCTGGAGAGACTTGAAAATACCTGTGCAGTGATGCTCCCCAACCAACCTGATAGAGCTTGAGAGGATCTGCAAAAAAGAATGGGAGAAACTCCCAAAATACAGGTGTGCCAAGCTTGTAGCGTCATACCCAAGACTTGAAGCTATAATCGCTGCCACAGGTTCTTCAACAAAGTACTGAGTAAAGAGTCTGAATACTTACAGTACCAGTCAAAAGTTTGGACACTCATTTAAGGGTTTTTCTTTATTTTTACTATTTTCTGCATTGTAGAATAATAGTGAAGACATCAAAACTATGAAATGACACATGGAATCGTGTAGTAAATAAAAAAGTGTTAAACAAAACAAAATATTTTTTATATTTGAGATTTTTCAAAGTAGCCACCCTTTGCCTTGATGACAGTTTTGCACACTCTTGGCATTCTCTCAACCAGCTTCATGAGGTAGTCACCTGGAATGCATTTCAATTAACAGGTGTGCCTTGTTAAAAGTTAATTTGTGGAATTTGAGCCAATCAGTTGTGTTGTGACAAGGTAGTGTACAGAAAATAGCCTTATTTGGTAAAAGACCAAGTCCATATTATGGCAAGAACAGCTCAAATAACAAAGAGAAACGACAGTCCATCATTACTTTAAGACATGAATGTCAGTCAATGCGGAACATTTCAAGAACTTTTAAAGTTTCTTCAAGTGCAGTCGTAAAAACCATCAAGCGCTATGATTAAACTGGCTCTCATGACGACCTCCACAGGAAAGGAAGACCCAGAGTTACCTCTGATGCAGAGGATAAGTTTATTATAGTTACCAGCCTCAGAAATTGCAGCCCAAATAAATGCTTCACAGAGTTCAAGTAACAGACACATCTCAACATCAACTGTTCAGAGGAGACTGCGTGAATCAGGCCTTCATGGTCGAATTGCCTAGCCTAGTGGTTAGAGCGTTGGGCCAATAACCGAAAGGTTGCTAGATCGAATCCCCGAGCTGACAAGGTAAAAATCTGTTCTTCTGCCCCTGAACAAGGCAGTTAACCCACTGTTCCAAGGCTGTCATTGTAAATAAGAATTTGTTCTTAACTGACTTACCTAGTTCAATAAAAAATAAGATAAAGGACACCAATGAGAAGAAGAGACTTGCTTAGCTCATGAAATATGAGCAATGGACATTAGACTGTTGGAAATTTGGCCTGATGAGTCCAAATTTTAGATTTTTGGTTCAAACCGCGGTGTCTTTGTGAGACGCAGAGTAGGTGAACGGATGATCTCTGCATGTGTGGTTCCCACTGTGAAGCATGGAGGAGGAGGTGTGATGGTGTGGGGGTGCTTTTCTGGTGACACTGTCAGTGATTCATTTAAAATTCAAGGCACACTTAACCAGCATGGCTACCACAGCATTCTGCAGCGATACGTCATCCAGGTGAAGCTGGTTGAAAGAATGCCAAAAGTGTGCAAAGCTGTCATCAAGGCAAAGGGTGGCTACTTTGAATATTCTCAAATATAACATATATTTTGATTTGTTTAACACTTTTTTGGTTACTACATGATTCCATATGTGTTATTTCAAAGTGTTGATGTCTTCACTATTATTCTACAATGTAGAAAATAGTAAAAATAAAGAAAAACCCTTGAATGAGTAGGTGTGTCCAAACTTTTGACTGGTACTGTATGTAAATGTGATATAAACTTTATTTTTTTTTTTTATACATTTGCAAACATTTCTAAAAACCTGTTTTTGTTTTGTCATTATGGGGTATTTTGTGTAGCTGGATGAGGGAGGAAAACTATTTAATCAGTTTTGGAATAAGGCTGTAAACGTAACAAAATGTGGAAAAAGTCAAGGGGTCTGAATACTTTCTGAATGCACTGTATGTCATCTTGTTAGGTAAGGCTGCAGCCGATAGGCGTCAGTGACATAAACAGTAGAGGAGCCCTTGGTATGCTGCATCCTCAATGGTTCTTATTGTGACTTTTCTTTGATGTCATCATTGACAGGAATAGTGTATGTGAGAGTTATTTTTTTTAAATATACCTGGTTTTATCACAGCCAAGGAATAATGGGAAATATAGAGCTAAATCATTGCTGTATCTATGAATTAGAATTGACTGACTGTCTGTTCTGTGGTGGACAGGAACAGTGGAATCTACTGGTACCCTCTCAGTACAAGCATGGCACAGCAGACTATGTGAGCTTCTCAAAGACAGAGGCTGCGTCACACCTCCGTCACTCTCTCCAGCCTCTCCAGTTGTCAGGGAGGAGGGCTAAGAGCCACAAAGGTGAGGTAAATAGGTGCGCCGCGGCACGTCTGCAGCAGGTGTTATTAGGGACAAGTCTTGCAGCTGCTGGGTGCTGCTGGGAAAAAATACACTTTTAGCCTCTTAGCCTTTCAGCCTGGCGGGCCCCAGCTGTGACATCACACAAATTAAAAGGGAAATATAATTATAGCCGGCCTCCGAAGCGTCCATTAATAACGCGTCAGAGAGAAATAGCGAGAGAAAAAAACTAAGGAGAAAAGGTTGTCACAGTGAATCAATAGAGAGACTATGTCAGCACAGCCAAGTCGACAAGTCTGATTAATGTATGTCAGCCTGACACATTACAGACAGGCACATCGACAGGAATATGGCCATTAGGCGTATTAGTGACACTGCCTAGTCAGAGCGCCTCAGAAGAAAGGATGGGGGCCATTTACTTCCACTGTCAGTCAGTGTCTCAGTGCCACTCACTCTAATCCTCTACACGTGTCTGTGGATCAACAGGTGGTCTGAATGGATCCCTGAATTACATCCTATTCACTGTTCATTACACTGTAGCAAAACACCCTGGATTGTTCTCTTTCCAATGTTATTACACGTGCATGCTTTCTATTTTGAAAACCATTTTATCGGCAATGACGTTACCCTATACACGGGTAACCACAGGGAGAGTGTCAGGTCTAACGTCACCGTGATGACTCAAATAGAATAAGTGGTCTAATTTGGTATTTTACTTTAGCTGTCTGGTAGTGGTTATTACACAGACATGACTCAACCAATCCAACACCTCGATCTGGAGAGAGGTTAATGTTTCCTGAGTCCTACTTCCTACAGCATGGTGCTAGCCTACAATGTCATAGCGTTGGGTCACCATGTTGATACTACAGTGACTACACCTATAGTATTGTCATGGTAATATGCACAATAATTTCCACTGCTGGATTGGTTACTAAAATATCTGATGGGCTAAGAGGTTGGTTTAAACGTGTGTTGATCTTTCTGTTTGTCAAGATAAAATACAAATGTGTTAGTGAAAAAACAGAAGATAGTTTATCTGGATGATGAGGCAGACCATTGATGGGGGTGAGTTTCCAGTTGCCGCGCACGGTGGCGTCACTGCGGAGGGAGAAGTTGAGCCTGCCACCGTGCTGGGGACCATCACTGTCCCGGGATGCCAGCACCAAGGCCTGGTCCTCCCAGCGAGGGGTACACAGGTACTTCCAGGAGTAGTCTCCCACCAACACAGGACTGTTGTCATTCACATCCAGGATATGGACTGTGACCAGTGTTGAAGCTGACAGAGAAGAGTTCCCTGGGAGGCAAACAGTACAGTTTTAAGAAACATTAGTACCCACTGAATTATTGTTAATCACAGTCCTCGTGTTGTACCGTATTGGGTGCTGCTGGCCTGGCTTTGACAAGCACAGAGAGGGACATTAAAAGCATATTTTAAAATGTTTCTGATACCTGTACACTTCGATCCAACCAACATATTACATGATCTCCTCCACCAATTAACACCACTGTCCTCTCTAACCTCTATAGGTGTGGATTCAAGATGTGAGTCAGAGCCCCCATTCTGTGGGTAATGGACCAGTCTGAATAGATTTTTCACTAGACGTGATAAGTGCATGCGAGGGATAAGGGCAGCCGGTAATTGGAGAGGTGCCGTGTGCAGCTCTCAGACCCTGCAAGTCTGTCTTCTGTTCTGAGTCATACTTATCTAGTGTGGGGGAGGATTGGATTGGAGTTTTCTATACAACATACACCCCCTCCTCACTTCCCACTCTACACCCAGCATCTAGCTATCTACACACTGGCTGTCACTTCGCATGACTCACTCCCTGCTTATTACATTGTCAGTGAATACTGTGTGGTCTTCAATTCTCAATGTAAGTATTGCTTTAGCCTTGCCTTATTACATTTGAAACCCCATGGGACAAACAGAAGGCAGAGGTCTAAGCTGCCTTGGACCCTCTGTCTGGAAAGATATAGAAGTAGACATTAGTGTCAGAAAAACATCTTACGTCCATCTTCAGCCATGACCTCCATGGTGTAAGTGCTGTTTTCCTCTCTGTCCAAGGCCTGGACGGTCTTCAGCTCACCTGAGTACTTCCCAATGGAGAAATATCTCTTTGTGTCTCCTCTGAGTGAGTATCTGGACAAAAACAAAACCCAAACCATTAGTACGTATTCCTTCAAAGTATAGGCAGGGTGGGATAACACAATGATCCATGCCTTTAAACTGTGAGTTACTGTTTATTTTTTCATTATTTCCGATGAATGATGTTTCACCTGATTGGGTGTGAGTCTGGGTCATATCCACGAATAGTGGCAATAACCCGTCCTGGCTCCTCCCCCTCTCTGACGGTGACCTCGTAGTGGCTCTGGGACAGGATGGGGCCCTCGTTGATATCGTCCACATAGATGGAGACGGTTGCCGTGGATGCTGGGCCATACCTCCCTCGTACCAGGGCCACTGGGTTTTGAGCACTAAGGACCAGGATGTACTCACTCTCCCGCTCGAAGTCCAGCACCTGCATGCAAACAGGTTGCCATAGAAATGCTGCTCATATGGAAGGGCATGCACTTACATACATGTAGTGTTCGAATAGCTGTGAAACATGGGAACATAGTGTTCTACAGTGCAAGAATGAACACCAGGAAAATAATCATGGGAGGGATTTACTAACATTTCCCAGAAAATATCTAAAGAGCATAAAAGCAGTCAGTGAATCTGTTGTGAATGTGCCATTTCAGCACTCCATGAGACGCACAGGCTGCTCATTTAGACTGAGCAACATATCGAACCGCCCCCTCCAACAGAGGCATGGGATTGTATTACACTCATGGAGCAAACACAGGAGGTCAGAAAGAGCCTGTATATATCTGCTGGGAATCTACATGTTCCACAGATTTACAGACTGAGCCTACTGGAAAGGAGAGGGTTGTAGAACACTGCACAATGACTCTAAACAAGGCCTCTATAATACTGTCACCTGCATGTGAGACAAGCTGATTTACCGGCAGAGAGGAGTTTTATTTCCACTGTAAAACAGAAACTGGAATGACAGGGACGGCCATTTGATTCAAATGTCACCTGACATGAATCATGCCTGTGACAGAGAATCCTGTTAGTGGACAGCCGTTGCTATGCTTACTCTGTGAGGTCACAGCCCGTGATTGTATCCCCTGTGTTGTCTACGTTCGGGTGAAATGAAGTGATTGCTGTTGCTAATAACATGTCGCCTGGCCCAAATAGTTACCTCTGTTGCTAGAGACAACACAGACGTTGTTCAGTGTTGGAGTGACTAATGGTGTTGACTGGAAGTGAAGTGCAGGTTTGTATCAGGCAACAACCAGAAGAATCCAACCACCACTCAGCTGCTGTTGCTGGCCTTAAGTTGCCGTGTGGAGAGCGGCCCACTAGGTTAAATGGGGACACTTGAAGCATGAGAGTCTCCAGCTCAATGGGTTTTAAAAGAAGGAGACGATTACTTGTGATCCCCTCTTTCATAGCAAGATCATAATAAGATCAAAGCATTAGTCCAGTGTGTGGGTGCGTGTGCGTGCGTGTGTGCATGTGTGTGTATGGTATGTGTGTGTATGGTATGTGTGTGTGTGTGTGTTCGTCTGTAATCTCTATTCTTCCCCCTGAAAATGATTGAATCAGCTATGTGCACCTGGCACCCAGCTCAAGGCCACTGGCCACACACTTTTCTACACCATCCTCTCTCATTCACCATTCATGACGGCAGGTACTGCATGTATGCGTGTAGGAGACATTTCAACAGAACACATGCTTGACATGGGTCTGGTAAAAGGCCTGGAGTTTTTCCTGATCAGGTCACATGGATTAGAACGCTACACCCAACCTCAGACACATCGGCCTACAGCACAGCAGGAGCTGAATATTCTCATTGATATTATCCTCGCGCTCTCAAAACAACTGTAGCACAGCACCAGAGAGACAGATTAGCTAGTGTTTAGTTAGCGGTGCCTTGCCTATGTGCTTTATAGTGGGTAAACTGTAATTACTTTCTACAGACTAATGGCACTGTGTAATTATTCAATTAGACTTTGTGCAAGCTGCTGTTATTGAGACAACGGGACTACCCTCTGGGTTGTCTCAGTCTCGCCACATGGTCACATATTAGTGAGCATGTTCTGATGTACTAACAAGCTATTTTATCAGATGGACGGTCATTGGCTGGCTTTAAGCCTGTAACTGCTGCCCTAAATATACACCATATGTGGTGCTTCATAATGAGCTACAGTAGGCCTATGTCAGAGCCTTATAAACGGCATATTATTACTGTATGGCAGGGTTCATCAGAGACAATGCAAAGGGGATGTGCAACAGTCCTGTATTAGTTTAGACAATACCGGAGGAAACTCCTGGTTTACCTCTGTGGAATATAGGTAACATTCCTCTACTCCCATAGAGAGGTAGAACGTAGTTGCCCCGACACAAACAATGACTAACACTCCCTCTTTGTCTCCAAAGCCCTCCTGTCCAGGCCAGGGGAGATAGCTGATGCAGGTCGGTGCTGGGGCGGGGCTGGGAGGGTGGAGGGGATTACAGGAGACCAGGGAAGAGCCAGAGAGACACCCCAGGGATGGGCTCAGATTATTTTGGGATAAACTATTGTTTTTGTCATGGCTTATTTTTGGAGCACGTGCCATTGAAATACCCATGTGTGTGTGTATGAAGAGACATAGAAAGGGATATACAAAGCAAGATTCAATATGCATGTATCTTTTCCTTATGGTTACCCGAAATGCATAATTATTAGGGTCAATATTGCATATTTCTATGAAGATATTATTACCATGTTAAGATCATGTTAAAATGCATCCTATTCATCGACGTCTAGGGCTCTCTGGGTTGTGTCTTATTTGTGAATGAACAAGAGAGAATAGAGACTGTTGAATGAAGGAGAATGCCGTACCTTGGAGAGGATGAGTGAAACTTCATTGGTCTGCTTGTCTGTGACCAGCGTGAACACCTCCTCCTCGTTGCCAGACTCCAGCCTGTAATTCACCTGCCAGCTGTCTCCTCCCCTCTCATCAGCATCCCACGCTGACACCGCCGTTACCGTGGCTCCCAAAGGAGCATCCTCTGCCAGGTGGAAGGGGCCGTACTAAGAGAGAAGGGGAGAAGGGAGAGAGAAAGGTGAGAGGAGAAAGGGAGCGTGGAGGGGGGATGAGGACAGGGAGAAGAAAAAGATAATGAAGCAGGGGCTACTACATCTGCATAGCTTTCTTTTGGGCTCCCGAGTGGCGCAACGGTCTAAGGCACTGCATCTCAGTGCTAGAGGCGTCACTACAGATGCTGGTTCGGTTCCAGGCTGTATCACAACCGGACGTGATTGGGAGTCCCATAGGGCGGCACACAACTGACCCAGCGTAGGCTGTCATTGTAAATAAGAATTTGTTCTTAACTGACTTGCCTAGTTAAATAAAGGTAAAATAAAAAAATAAACAATTTTCTTGGGTTTTAGGATGGACTACTCCATTGGTTATGTTGTTCCAGGCTAACTAGCTAACTATATCAAGTGCATTTCAAATATTTGAACATATTTGACATAATCTAGGTTATGTATTTGACCCAGGTCTGGTGTGTGTATGCAGGCATGTCCCCTGTGGCCCTGTGTTGTTGACCTTCATTCACACACCTCCTATCTCTCTGCTTGGGAGTCCTTTAATCAGCCACTCACTGTGGCCCTCCACTGAAACGGCTGTGTCTCTGATCTGCCTGCCCGGGCTAGAGGGTCGCTGATACCATGGGTCTCACCACTCACCTGCCAGCTCCCTACAAACCCGTTCACATGTTGCTGGAAAAAGCAGGGGCACTCTGGCGTGACCCACTCAAGAGCTTTTTCCACCTCGTGTGTGTGTGTGTGTGTGTGTGTGTGTGTGTGTGTGTGTGTGTGTGTGTGTGTGTGTGTGTGTGTGTGTGTGTGTGTGTGTGTGTGTGTGTGTGTGTGTGTGTGTGTGCCAGAGTGAGAGAATATGAGCCTGGGGCTGGCATCATTGTCGAGGTGCATAGAGAATCCAAAATGAGAATGCCTGTAAATCTTTTGGCATGGCTTGAACCCAATGAGGAACAAACTGGATGACTCTAGAATATCTCTAGAATATGAATATGTCTCCTGTATCTTAGCAGTACCTTCTCTCACTCTGAGAGCATCTAAACATAACAAGCACAGTTGGGGTTTACATTGACTTAGTCTAGCACCAGTGAGGACAACAAGAGCTTTGTGCTTCATTGTCACATGTCCCCATCTTAAGATGACAATTTGCTCCCACATCTTTCACAACTATCCTGTCTCCTGCATTATTCAGGAGGTGTGGGTGTAGACTGTTTTCCATTCTGGAACAGTATGTGAGAAAATGGTCTATCTTTGGCCCGTATACTGCATACCTTGAGGCCAGCGCTAATCCAATGTTGTCTCATTGTGACCTCAGCGGTGACTTCATTATTCATGAGGATCGACTATGGAAAAGACCGCTGGAAACACTGACTGTTCCCAAAGATGCTCTCATAGATCAAAAATAGTCTTTATGTTAAGACTAAGGTCCCTTCAATTGGTAGGCTCAGGGACACTCCCCCCGTACCAGAGGAGACACTGTGCAGCTAATGAGATCTCATATGAGTCACTTCTGAGGGCTTTTTATTGACAAATTCCAGAACAATGCAGTTCATTTCTGTACTAGAAGGGATGCATTTTTCACTTTTAACAAAGTATTTCATATTTAATCTAAACTGCTTTTTTGAACCAGTGAGCTCAGACATAATAGTAAATATTGCTCAGTGCGATGATTTTTCTATAAAGATGTGAAATGTTCCGACTGCTGTGTGAGGGATATCATTTAGAGCTTCGTTATGGCGACGCTGTGGATTTGCCTATTCTATAAATAAAGGATTCTCACAGGCCTCATCTGAGGCTTATTCAGATTAACTCAGAGAACATTGTCCATTTGGAGCACAATGAGAAAAAACCCTACAATAATATGGTTCCATCTTTAAAGGTTTAGGATTTTAATTTGATCACCCTGTTGTAGGAGAACTTTCCTGCAATGCAGAAAATGTAAAACGTGTAGTGTATTTGAGGTTTAAAAATGCTTCTGAAGTTTGTAATTCCCACTAATTCCCAAATTTCAGACCTGATTTTCCCTTACGAAAATGGCTCCATTAATTATAATCCACATAATAATTCACATTTTCTGTTGCTGAAGGATTACTTTCCTGCTGTAGCAAACTGGCTCAAATGAAGGTCCTACATTTGTATAAGCCTGAGATTAAATCTTGGATCCCCCTCAAAGCAGTCCATCTCGCTCCCCTCTGGGAAATCAAATCAGTGACCTGGAGGGAGAGTTCACACAGCAGCCAGCCAACAGAAGAGAAACATCTAATATACTGTATAAGAGAGAGATTTGCAATGAGTGCTCTGAATCACTTCTGTCCCCCAGACCCAAAATCACACTGTCAATCCCCTCTTCAGCCTGTGTAAAGGTACCTCGTGTGGAGTGAAGACGGGTGGGTTGTTGTTTTCGTCCTGCACTGTCACAACCACAGTGCAGGAGCTGTTTAAGCCTGCAAATGAAATCATCATCAGAGAGAGATAGGCTCCATTAGTGAGTCACTTAGTTTGGCATGCCTCTTTCATACTGATGCCCCCAGTCTTAATCATGATCATCAGTCACTGTAGTGTCATATTTAAACAATATTCTCCTCAAAGGAAGCAGAGGGAAAACCTCCAACGTTACATCTGCTAGTCTAAAACTCATTTACACTACCACTGCACCCGTGTCTACATATCACAATAGGTTACTACTATAGAGTATCTCTGGATTATCTTTACATTGTACTATGTATTCATTATCTTTGTGGAAGTAATCCCTCACCCCTCTCCCTAACACCACAGAACCACATTGCCATGCAGTACTGTTGGTCACCTTTAGCGTCCTCAGCAGTGATGGTCAGTGTGTACTGTGGGGAGGCTCCCTCCAGGTTGTCTGCCTGCACTGAGATGACCCCAGAGTCACGGTCCACCCGAAACAAGGCACGAGGACTCTCTGGGATCTGGCCAACCAGCCGGTAGAAGATCCTCACGTTATCTGTTTTCGGATCATCGTTGTCGGCTGCTTGAACTGTGAGGATTTCCGTTCCTGGGAAATAATTAGATTAGTGTGTGGGCAAAAACAAATTTTCTTTGAACCCTCAAGTGAGAAACACAGAATCCTATTTTGAGCGTACTGATGAATTTCTCCATTGTTTTTTATTTCGGAGTATTTCGCTTTAATTGTAAACAAAAGGCCTTTGTGATCCAGTATGTTCCAGAGTTGTCTGTAGGAGTGTGTTATATGAGTGTTCTGAGGGTTGTGCCTCACCCCGTGGGGCGAGCTCCTTGACCACGGTGTGGTACTGTGTGGTAGGGAACGTGGGCCTGTTGTCGTTGGCATCGCCCACCATCACCCTCAGCTCCACAGGCTTGGCGATCTCCCTGCCGTCCGGACGCTCCACCACGATGCTGATCTGGAACTAACAGACAGAGCCACATGGGGTCATGTGCTTTCACAAAGTGTCCAGATCAAATTTCCCTGTCTGGACACACAGTGAGACCACAGACAGTCACACTGGAATAACACAAAGCACCAGCTCTCAGCCTGGAAAGATCTTCATGTTCTGTATTGAACGTGGCACAATTACACATTGGAACAACAGTCTGAGATGAAGCCACAACAATTTTTTTATTCATTATTTATTGAGCTTTCTTAGAATAGATGGGGGATGGGAGGTGTGTAGGGTGTATGTGTGTGAATGAAATGAGTTGTTGCTTTTTTAGAGTGCAGATTGCTCACCCCCCCTCCCCCCTTTCACTCCGACCTGTCTTTAGAAGATGAAGCCATTAGGTTAACGATAGGCAGTGACAGTGCTAATACTCAGCGTGTCCATTGATTCCTGGACTGCTACTCAGCTCACAGCACTGAGCCATTTTGCTTGTATAGCACCTTCTTTGGCACATCCAGAGATGATTCATCATCTCTGCACCCTATACGGGCGCGCAACTCTGTCAACACCAAGCGAGAGGTACTGTACATGTGCGTGCATCCCCTTCCTCCTCTCCTCCATCTTCCTTCCATCAGATGTAAGAGTCACATGTCGCTGACATATGAGTCTGTCAGTCAGTCAGCGGGGAACCATCTCAATCAGGGAACCTGGACTGCCTCACTCGTGTTGTGTTGTGTGAGGAGGTGGATCGATAGGCTGTGACTCAGTGTGATGCGTGCTGGAACATGACAACTCCATCATGATAGGTGACAGTCACTGCCAGGTAGGGAGAGAGGAGAAGGAGGGAAGAGGGGGTGTATCTGGCTTTATAATTACTGTACTATAGGTATAGTTCAGACAGAATAGACTCTCTGAGGGCTTTCTGTAGAACAGCACATCCAATACAGTGATGGATTTCTCCTTGTGTCAGACCAGTGAGCAGTAAGGTCTCTGGCCAGACACGTTGCTTGCTACTCTGCAGAATGACCCCAAAGTCAACCTGTGCCAAAGAAAGATGTTTATCTAATCCTGTACAGCTTTGGAGCTTAGCTTCTTGGCAAACTGCAGAGGAGGAAAAAAGACACGTTGGGATTCGAGTCATGACGCTCCTTTTCTTGTTTACCCCGATTTTCCTCTGTCCTTACAGTGTAATGTCGTACATCACATGACATGACTATGCATTCACAGCCCTAACAAGTCCTTACTATATGATAAAGACAGGAGGTACGAAACAATATGAATGAAAACTGTGTGGTCACTCACCTGGTCCTGAGTCTCTCTGTCTAGTGGGGCGTTGAGAGAGATGACTCCCTCTCTGCTGACAGTGAACAGCATCTCTGGGAATTCCCCCTCCAGGCTATACTCTACCAGACCTCCACTCCACTTCACCTAGACACAGCATAGGGAAGCAGGGAAGGCACAGAACAGCTCATAAACTGAACATGGTCAATTCAACGTTCTCTCTGCACTGCGGGATTGTAGGATTGAGACAGCTGTTCCCACTCTCTGTCTCTCTCTCATGTACCTAGGTTTTACTAGAGAGGGAAACCCTGACATTTAGTAAAAATCTGTGAGGTGTTTAAATTCAAAAGTGCTGAGTCAATGTACAGGATGTGATGAGGACCAGAGACCTCTGCCAAAACAAAAGCTCATACATGTTGGATGGGGAGCTTCCACTGATTTAAAGCACAGGGCCTGACAGGGAGCTGTATGATTGGCTCAGAGGACCCCATGAAACAGCACCCAAGAAGGAGAGGTCACCGGCAGAGACACGGGGCATGTGCATCTCCTCAACACACTGTCACACTCCACTCCATTGTTTTGGAACTGGCTCCCCAAACGCTGAGGCTGTGTATACACAAAGCCCCTCTTCTCCCGACTGCTTTCCTCCCAGTGTTATGGTGTTTCAGGGCCTCGGTGCTTTGAAGAGATGTAGTATATGACAATGTGATTAATTACTTGGTTGTTCTAAAAATGGATATGAGTAGAGTACACTGTAGCTGATGTAATGTTTTGTTTTCAGTTCTTTTTTAACAGCTTGCAGTGCACGCTCTGTCTTCTATGTCACCTTATGAATAAGCAGTCTTAAAGGGCAATTCCGCCACTTTTCAACCTCATATTCATTATCTCCAGCACCATACCAGTGTCTACATACAGTATGTAAAAACGGCGTGTTTCTATGATCTGTGGTTAAAAAGATAAGAAGAAAGGTCCAAAAATGTATCTGTGACATCAGTGATTTTCAAAACCTGCAACGAGTTTCTAGCCAGAGGGAGGGTATTTTCTTGCTCCTCACGTCACCAAGAAGTTCTCATAGTGTTTGAAAATTACAATTTTTTAAATGTTTTCACTTTTGATGATGTCATCGGGTAGAACTTTGTAACTTTGTATATTTTTCTTAAAAATTTAGAAATGCGCCGTTTTTACATTTGTAGACACTGGTATTGTGCTGGAGATAATGAAAACGAGGTTGAAAAGTGGTGTAATTGCCCGTTAAGTGCACAACTACTGTATTTCTAATAGATACATTTTATTTGACAAATCTGACTTACATGTATAAGAAGTATGCACAATGTGGAATTCTCCTGCCTTGATTTAGCCTAATTGTTATTTTGGAAAAAGACCGAAAATGCCCAAAGAGGAGCAATGCTTCTTGAGATCAACAACCAAAGTGCACCTATATCAATATCAATGACTGAAGGAAAATATTTTGAAAGAAAAATGCATGATAGAAGAAAAACCCATCAGCATAATGCTTATGTGTCGCACAACATTTTACTGAGTAGAAAAATGACTTTCCATGCTGCTGATAGTAAAGGGCTCCCAGCCATACTCAGTCTTTCAACATGACCCCCCATCTGCTTGGTAACAGCACAGCTGTGAGTCCTACCGCCTACATACACATGGTGGTAAATGCAGAGTGGGTGGAGAGAGGCTTTTCCCATCATGTAGGCACGGTCACCAGTGGTGGATTCTACACTGTTAACCCTTTACATGGACATGCAGATGTGGTGTTATGTGCTGCCCCGACAACTATAATTGTAATATAGTAATAGCATGTTGACAAACAGATTTTTACTACGTAAATGCACTGTAAAAAACACAAGTAATAGCCGATATAATCTTTACATTGCAGTATAAAATAGTATACATCATGATAAAATAGTATACATCATGATGATTTGTGGTCCTTTGTAGCTCTTAGCTCAGTTGGTAGAGCATGACGCTTGTAACACCAGGGTAGTGGGTTCAATTCCCGGGACCACACATACATAAAATATATGCACGCATGACTGTGGATTAAATGGTCTGCTAAATGTTATTATTATTTTGCAATCAGATTTAAAAGAAGCTTATATTTTTATGAGGGTTTGAGAATTTCAAGAACAGAGTCATCTTGTACTTTAAACCTGAGCCATGCTTTTCTGTCAGCAGCCCACCTCCCCGACCCTGCCTCTGAGCTGTGAAGAGCGCTCTCTCTCTCGCTCTCTCTCTCTCTCTCTCTCTCTCTCTCTCTCTCACACACACACACACACACACACA
>QNTS01009777.1:21915-36529 GCA_003317085.1 Hucho hucho
GACGTTCTACCTGTGAGATGGGGTAGGGGCCAGGGAGGTACCTGTGAGATGGGGATGGAATAGGGGCCAGGGAGGTTCTACCTGTGAGATGGGGATGGGGTAGGGGCCAGGGAGGTTCTCCTGGAGGCGAACAGGGTCCGGTGACGCCCAGGTGTTCCCCGTCACCTCCACTGTCACAATGCCCGTGGAGAAGAAAGCGTTGGGTTTCCCCCCCATGTCCTTCACCATCACCGACAGCTTGTAGCGGCCACACATCTCTGGGTCCAGGGTTGAAGCCCCTGGAACACACACACACGCACACATATCAATATATTACAATCAGAGAGCTGCATTACGTTGTTCACAGACAGCACAATGAAATAAGCGGGAAAACATTGCTATTAACCCCCTAACAAGTACATCATAAAGACGTAATTAGCCAATTTCACAGTTAAATGGCCCTATAGCGGCAGCCAATGGGGTGGATTGGGGTTAGTGTTGTCTAGCTTCAGTCAAGCTGTAACACAGGGGCACCAGCACTGTGCAGAAATAGCACCAGAAGTCCAGAAATAGTCAAGAAATAGTCAAGAAATCCAGAAATAGCACCAGCACTGTCCAAATTGGGACTTTTTTTATCAGAGTTAACTGGTGTACGTGTGTATGTGTGTGTGTGTACGGGAATGTGCGTGTGTACATGCGTGTGCGTGTGTGCCCGTGTGTGTATGTGGATTGATAAGGGGTGTAATTCATTTAAGAGTGAACAGAGAAAAGTAAGACAATACCATGTAGAATAAAACAGGGCAGTTGAGTGAGGGGCCTGTAACTCACCGTCCTCAGTGAGAGACACCTCGCCGGTCACAGAGTCTATGAAGAACATGTGACTGGAGGGGATCCTGGGGGTCTGGTCCATCAGGCTGAAGCGCAGGTCAGCATGGGCTGTGTTACGGTCGTCGCGGTCAGATGCCCCCACCTGCATGAATGAGATCCCTAGCCAAGAGAAAGAAAGACAAGCTTCTGTACAGCTGTGTACATTCACACTGTGATTTGACTAGTCTATCATAAGCAAGGATGACAATGCCTATTTCTTATAATGAAACATCCTTACTCAGTTCAAATGCTAGTATTCCTCCTGGAAATCTTGATTAAATTATGTTAACCTTCTAACTTTGTTCTAACATAATTTTATATAACTTTACATTTGGTAAAAACATTAGTTGTTAACATATTTGTATCTACTGTAGTTCATTTGAATAGAGGCACACTTTATGGGGTTATTAATATAATGTCCTCTCAATGTAAAGTCTGCTCTATAATTTCCTGAAGGTCATGTCACAATGTAATCAATGGTAACCCATTAATATCTGGTGGTGTGATGCTCACACACGCACACAGCTCCCTCCACTCAAACGCGAGTCCCCTCAGTGACATAAATCCAGACGCTTGAGTCATCTCTGACGCAAAAACTCAAAGAACTACCCCACAATAGCCCAAGGTCAGACTGTAGTAAGACTTCAATAAAAAAGATTAAGCACATCACCTCTACTTCTAATACACATACCGTACATGTCCTTCACAAGAGCCATGTGGATAATTCAGGTGATACTATTTCTGTATAAGTCATAAAGATTCAGACAATGCAAACATCACTCATCAGTATGTATTGAGAAATAAACTCATGAATGTGTCACAAATTAAAATCCCTTCTGTGAACTCCGGTATTTGTTTTCTCCTGAATGGTGGATGGGCTCTATGTTCTGGCTAATACAACCAACCTTTCAGAAGTCCCAGCTGCACACTGCCTCTCATGCTCTCCTCGATAAACACAGGCACGTTGTCGTTTTTGTCAATGACGCATACTTCTACCATAAAGCTCTGAGACTGCACGGATGCTGAGAAGGACACCTGCGAAAAGCACACAAGGTTTCAAGCACTTAGTTTCTAAACGTGCCCCTCATAACACGCTAAAGATGTCTCCAATGCTATATGAAGACATTGTAGTCTCTCACTTTTACATATACTGTATTTCTCACCAATCTCCTCCAATCTAAAATTGTAAGATTTTATTAGGAATATCGTACAGAGATCTTAATTAAGCATGGAGATTTTAGCATTCTTTCACTCAGACTGCTGCTCAAATGTAAAATATTGACTTCCTAATTTAGGTCTGTCTTCCGTTCCTGTAATGACTGGCTATGCCTGTCACTCAATCCTGGGCTAACATGGGTGACATTACTTGACTTCCTGTGCTAATTGTTTTCTCGAGTGGCAATTACAGCTGAGAAGTTGGGGGGAAAAACTCACTTCCAGCTTAAAGTAAATGCAACTGTAAGTATGAAGGGCGAATATAAATTAATAAAGACACATACAGTAGCCTGATCTAATTTGATTGTAATTACTGTAACTAAGGAGTCTATGTCTCATTTGGTGTTGCTAGACAGTACATTGTTTGAGGACATTGTTTCTCTCAAGCCAGAGATAATACACCCCAATTAAAACAAATCATTGCAATATTTTGCATTCAATTTTATGGTATTTTTGATGAGGATGATTACAATATCGTTCCATCCATGCAATCTCATAGGTCACATTGCGTTCCACCTTTGCCAATGGCCATAATAACCGCATGGATGACTAATCACATGTATTGTAAACATATCACTACATGCTTAGATAATGCCATAAATGTATGACTGTCAACCTGCAGAGAGTAAGATGGCTGCTTCTCTCTGTCCAGAGGCTTCAAGGCGTAAAGAAATCCTGCCTCAACTCCAAAGATCCCCTCATCGTCCCCTGTCACCACCACGTCAGTGGAGGTAGCTGGGAGGTTAGGAAGCTGTGTTGGACAAGTACAAAAATATTAATTAAATCTACAATTCCCTCTTCTGTCACGCCCTGATCTGTTTCACCTGTTCCTGTGATTGTCTCCACCCCCTCCAGGTGTCGCTTATTTTCCCCTGTGTATTTATCCCTGTGTTTCCTGTCTCTCTGTGCCAGTACGTCTTGTATGTATAGTCAAGTCAACCAGCGTGTTTTTCCCCGTACTCCTTTTCTATTCTCTTTTTATAGTCCTCCTGGTTCTGGCCCTTGCCTGACTCTTGACTACTTTCCTGCCTGCCTGATCATCCTGCCTGCCCTTCGGTACCTATTAGACTCTGATCTGGTTTTGACCTTTTTGCCTGTCCACGACCATTCTCTTGCCTACCCCTTTGGATTAATTAACATTATAAGACTCCAACCATCTGCCTCCTGTGTCTGCATCTGGGTCTCGCCTTGTGCCTTTATCTTCAATACAATTAGAACTTTAGTATTCTTGGCAAGAGTCACATGTGCAGCTAAAATAAAACTTCTGCTTACTGTGTGTGGGCAAATGTTGACCTTTTACATCAAAGTTGAAAAGATAACTATATGTCACTGCAAGCACAGGAGATCTCTGGGCCTTGTGTAATGTATTTTTCTCTGCTCATATAAAGTCAGTTGAACATTCACCCATTCTATGATGTGTAAATGGTTGAGTATGTGTATGTATAGCTCCAGCTGGCAATCCTTTTGAATCTTTTGAGTGAGCGGTTATGTGTCATAATGACCGTTGATATTTTCCCCCTTATGGAAAACGTGTTCACCGCTGACAGTTTGTTCTCAAGGGTGTCACAAGCTGCTGGCAGAGGGGCTGTCACGAAACAGACGCCCTCTGGTCCAGACCCACAATGCCCGTGTCTGGCCCGGCCGTGGTCAGGTATGAATGGGTATCCTAGTCATGGTGCTGTGTGACTGTCTGTCGTAGAGGACTGTCATGCAGCCTGGCCTGGTATGGTGTTACTTTTGCATGGCTAGAGCAGCCTATGAAACAACAGCATGCTGGTGATCTCGTGTTTCCAATCAGCACTGCATGTTTTACAGCTTCACATACCACATAGCAACTGGCTCTCAGCTGCCACAGCCGTGCCAATGATCTCAGCATGTGTTCAACTCCCGAGAACCCAACATTTTGATTTGGTCTGGGAAACTTGTTTTTTGACTGCTCCATAACCTAATTTTAGACCAACAGGCTGAAAGGTTTATATTTAAGGCTATGCAGTGGTTGACAAAGTAGCTAATCGTTCACACCAAATATTATTCTCTTGTTATGCCTCTAATGCGTTGACATGAAATGCAAATGTTTTCATGACAGAAATGTACCTTTTTCATTCTTACATTCATGTTGTGATAAAACAAAACAGCTATCATGTGCCAGAGCAGAATATCTGAGAAGTTCAGAGCCGTTCAAATAGTAAAACGGGTGACAAAACAACTCTGTCAGTGCCGTTTCTGCTCAAGAACACACATTTTTAAGTAATAATGTTGTCCTTTCCACCCTAACACAAAGTAGTGCCAATTATCCGACCTCCAAACACATGCACAGCCAGGACAAACCTGATGATTTGTAAGTGGCATTTCGGCTGCTGGTCTAGCATTGAACAGACAGCCAGAGGCGCTCCAATTTTTGTTTAGTGATGAGGGGGCTATGCGGGAGTAGCTCCGTCATAATTATATCTTGAGCACTGAGTGTAGTGCAAGAGCGAAACATTTTATTGCCCTTCTCTCTCTTTAACTCTTTAAACTGCATACAGCCATTAATTCATCAATCTCATCAGGCCCAGGGTATGATGCATCACACAGACTGGCAGCAATATGGAGATAATTATTCCTTAATTATTATTTCCCAAAGCAAGCTGCTTTGTTGTAAATGTGTTTTTGCATAAATGGTCAAACTAACTGACAAGTCTTACCTTAGCCAGGTACCATGGGAAAATACCATCATAGTTTTCAGGGACACCAATTTTAAGATTGGCCCCTGAGCACTGTGCAGGAGTCTGAAGTACCACCAACTACACAATTCCAAGGAGACAAAAGACAGCATGAATTTCAATTATTTAGCTGAAGTTTGTTTTCACAAAAACAGTATAAAAAAATTATAATCATCTGAGATTGCTGTAATAACTTGTGAAGGCCGCATTCAAAGGAAGCATACTTACAGTCAGTGTAATGATAAAGATGGACATAACTTATCTTCTAGTCATGTGTTTTTGTAACTGTATATCTGTAAAGTCAGGATGCACAACATTTCCAGTCAAACAGTGGTTATCTTTTACGTTTGGGAACACATGGTTTCTATCATTTATGTCTTGTTACTGATTGATTCTCACTGTTATGAAGCAGAGAAAGAAAGATGGAGAAAGAGAAAGACAGAGAAAAAACAGTGTGAATGCTGCATGTGCAACTATTCTATTTTACTAATCTTTTAAATTGTTTTAAAAAACTAGACCTGCCAATCTGCGAAATCAACCATCTTTAAAATGTAAATACAACTTCAACAGGCCTACACCTGTGCAAGAAAATGTTGCATTTAAATGCCTGTTAGGTTAAACATATACTCAGTAGCCACAGGCAGTAGGCCTACAAGGTACATTAATGTCTCATCACATTCACAGACTTAAAAGCTGAACTAAACCTGCAACCTGGACTCAGGGGTAGATGTAACATAGTAAATGAAAATCTGTGTCACTCAAATTAGTATTTTTGTTTCAAATTACAGTTTGTATATGTTACGAACTACAATTTGTGTGATATTTTATGAATTACAATTTGTTCAATATGTTACAAATTTGAATGATATGTTACGAATTACAATTTGTTTTGGCTAACGGTAGCTAGGTGGCTAACACTAACATTCACTAGGTGGCTAACACTAACGTTAGCTAGGTGGCTAACATTAGCTAGGCTAGGGGTTAAGGGTTAGGGGAAGGGTTAGCTAACATGCTAAGTAGTTGCAAAGTTGCAAAAAAGTAGTAAGTAGTTATGTAAAAGTATAGCTTCCGTCCCTCTCCTCGCCCCTACCTGGGCTCAAACCAGGGACCCTCTGCACACATCAACAACTGCCTCCCACGAAGCAACATTACCCATCGCTCCACAAAAGCCAGAGCAAGGGGAACAACTACTTCAAGGTCTCATTGCGAGTGACGTCACCAATTGAAAAGCTGTTAGCGCGCACCCCGCTAGCTAACTAGCCATTTCACACCGGTTACAGTTACAAAGTTATTCACCCGACCAACCACCTTCCTTTAGTTTTTGCCTTATGTAGCCTTCTGTCTTATGTAACGTACCGAAACCATACTATTTTGAGTGTACTATGTTACGTATAGTCTATGAGACCAGGCTGCACTCTCTGTTTCCAGCACACGATTACACCTTCGACACAAAACAGCCTAGCAATGAATTGTTCTCTCAATAACATGAATAATTAAATAAATATTATGACTTTAAAGTATGTGTTATATGGTCACAAAAGAGAAGGCAATTGGCACAAGAAAGAGTTAAGGATGAGATTTGGCATTCCAATAAATCACCCCAAAATAAAATTATGCTGGGCACAAATCGTAGAAACCTCTGTGCCTCGCTGATGGCCCATCTCACTGCAGACAGCAATTCACAACACCCATAGGCCATGTCTTATTATGATTTACAAAGACCGGCGAATGAAAACAAACTCACTCTCTCAACCTGCAGGCCAGAATAAGAGCCTATACCTGACAAAATCTGAATAAATGATTGGCAAACATCACTTATTTACCTAACACTCCACGATCATTTTTATAATTCAATTTTCATTCGAAAACGTTGTATTTATTTTGTCTTACCTTCTCTCAATCATGTGCGTGTTCCCTATGAAGGTGGGAGAACGGTTTGAATATTGTGGAAAAACGAAGTGCGTTTGCAGGACTCTCCAGTTTAATGTTTTACTACCTTGTTTCCTTCCAGTAATTCTGTTGGTCAACAAGACTCCAGTCCACTGAACAATCTAATGAATGAATATTTATGAGCACATAAATCAAATAGGCCTGTTTTAAATATATATTTAAGGTCTGTTTTAGGTCTGTTTTAAATATATATAACTTTCGTTTTTGGTGTAGCCTAATTGTTTTATGATCTGGGTAAGAAGAAAATATGGAATAGTTGTATTTCATTTTTTTATTTAAAAAATTCAAATGTAAACATAACAAAATTATTAAATATTAAAAGGAAGTGCAAATCAACTGTATTTAAAGCAAAACATTAACATGACACATATAACTTATTATTGCTTTCTCCATTCACATCTGGACTGAAGGTAAGGACAATAGAATAATATATGTTTTCAAAACCTGGCCTAACACCCATGACACATTATTCATGTACTCAGTATCATGGCCAAAGTACGAACCTGCGTACCCAGTTTCAAGTAAAAATGACTCCAGGTGACAGAATGCAGTGAAATCCCTCATAGTGCTTACAGTTCCATTGATTTTCAGGACAGTGTACCATAATCTAATATTTCATGAGGGCTATATACAACACTACCAACACTAAATGGAGTAGAACCAAACACACTGTCCCCCATTATCAAGGCAATCTTACAACTCATGGTTGAAAATAACAATCCTTGGTGGATTTAATATACATACACATAAGGCAGACAAAAAAATGAAACCTCATGCAGATCATTAACATGAACATGTCTGTTGTGTTTAATTAATATAAATATATCATTTCTGTACAGCTCTATCAGTCCTTGGGGTTAGTGATAAAAACACACAGCGTCTGGTCTTGAAGGCCAAAGAGAAAACAGCAGTCCAGATACTGTACTCTCAGAGGACCGAGAGGTCATGGCAGGACTTGGACTTCTGTCTGAAGGCCATCTTCTTGTTCTTCCGGGCCACCATTCGGCCCAGGAAACGCTTGGCCTTCTTGCCAATGCTCTCGCGTCGTTTGCAGTTGGCCATACGGCGAGCATTCTCCTCCTTGCTGTCTTTGCGCAGTCGGATCTGCCGGACGATGCCCTCAAACAGGTCCCTGACGTTGTGGTGGAGATTGGCTGAGGTCTCGATGAACTTGCAGTCAAACACCACAGCGCAGGCGCTGCCCTCTGCAAAAAAAAAAGAGGGGAGGCGCAGGTGAGAATCTATAGTGTTCCCTGGGGACAGTGACTTCACCCTCACCATTATGCCTTTGCATAACACCTTGATACTCGCTTTAACATTCTAAAATAAGTAGCACTATGCAAATACAGAGATGCCTTGGACAGAAGAGATCACCGTCACTTACCATCCACAGAGACTTCTCTGGACCGCACCAGGTCGCTCTTATTGCCCACAAGGATGATGGGAATGTTTTCAGACTGGCGAGCTCTGCGTAGCTGGATGCGTAGCTCTGACGCCTTCTCAAAGCTGGACTTGTCTGTCACTGAGTAGACGATGATGTAGGCGTCACCTATCCTCATGCACTGTTCCTTCAGCCACTGACTGTTATCCTGTAGGCGAAGAGAAATAGAATTAGATTAGTTACATTGCTTATCTAATCAAAAGCTACAGGTGCTCAAATAAAAATTATTATAGTGATATATGATATTATACCCCAGCAATAGAGCACCACAAATTACATGAAATTATATGCTATGACTAAGACCAATTTTACTGAGGGTCAAACTGAAATTGCATAATTTGCATTATATGCCTCACCTGTTCCCAAATGTCGTACAACAAGATGGACGCCTCCTCCTCGTCCACCTCGATCGATCTGTCATATGTGTTTCCTGAAACAAAAGCAGACAGACAGATAAATACTCCTGGCAAAAATTCTATAAACCCACTAACTTGGTCAAGTGTGAAGTCTCACTCACTATTGCCCATTTATATTGCCCATTTCATGATGCCTTTAGTACAGCTTATTAACTCTCAATTAACCTATATCTGTGATGGGTACCACTGTGCATTACTGTCTCCTTCCCTCAGTCATTGATTTTCATATCTCCCATCCACTATCTCTGTGGCTGTATATGTCAACAGCAGTACTTTGATGTGTGTGGCGCCTTACTGACAGGATGGAAATAGCAATAATCAATGTACTTCAGCTTGTGTGCCAAGATGATATGGAAACCAATCCTATATTTACTTAGTTTGGAGCCTATGTGCATTAGCTCTAATGGACCATATAAACTTCGCAACACCATCATCACCAGTAATGGTCATCAGACACACACCTGTCTCGTCGCAGTCGTGACCATCCTCGACTCCACCGAAAATACGTGCCAGGCTAGACTTGCCGACACCCTGCTCGCCGAGGAGAACCACCTTGTACACCTGTCCCTCGGAGTCGCTGCCGGAGGAGATAACGGAATCGGACGAGTCCGATACACAGCTGTCTCCGTGAGGCTCACCGGGGGTGTAGGACGTGCAGCGCATGAGGTTGGACAGCTCTCCAGTTTGCACCTTGCGCATCTCGCGGTCGTCCACTGGCATGCTTCTTCTGTGCAGGTTCTGCAGGTGCATGGGAAACGGCATGCTCCCTCTCCTTTTGTCCATGTTCCGCAATTTGTCACCTTTGTTCAAAGTCATGATTTTTTTGTCTGTGAAATAGATGCGCTCTTTAGTAAGATTCTGCTGTTAACATGAAAAGCAGCCGGCTCTGACAATGAATGCATTTCTTATCACTACGCCTAGGTGTTGATTTTTAAATATCCTTTATTAGGCCACAGCTTATATGAACTTTTGGGTAATATTTATTTGAACAAATTAATTTAAGACAATCATGTGCCTGTATCCTATAATATTAATTACGGTTTGATGGAGCATTGAGCAACGTTAAAATGTAAGTTGAACTCAAATGATTTGAAACAGCCATAGCCTAATTAATGTATTATCACGACTGCAAAATAATTCAATTCCATAAGCAAACTTACATTTGATGTGCGTCTGTGGTATTCCAAAATCCTGAATCAGACAACCCACTTGCGATCTATCCTTTCGTTAGCGTGGTCACTCAGTGAAGGGAAGTTTCGGTTTGATCCAGTGAACTGTACGGATCCCCATATTTATCTAGTAGCCGAGCGAGTGACGTCACCGTGAGGCAGGGTTTGCCTCTGAGAGTCACGTCTCTTCTCATTATAGTGGTACATAACGTCATGCCAGGGAGGGAGGAGGACCGATCCACAGAAACGTGATTGAAAATGATGCGCGGGCGGGCTGAGGGATTCTCCCCTCCTGCAATGCAATGCCATCATGCCACTGATGTAATTATTTTGCAGAGTAATTCGTCCATTTACTCTCAATAAGTTATAGCCTACTGCGTTGAAGGGGTAGGCTAACTAGCATAGTTTTAACACCAGTTGGCCCAGAGCCATGGAGAGTTGGCCTGACACGGCTTCGGTGCTTTGTGATGGCGCGCGCCAAAATGTATCTGGACAGGTGAGGTGTTCCCAGCAATTCGCAAGGTTTACCATATTCAATCAATCCTTTTAAATAACACGATTTGTTTGTAATTTATCAATTATCTGCTACAAATTGTCAGTGGATTAGCCAAGAGCATCTGAGACATCAAGCATTTCCAATAGATGCTTCTCACCATTTCGGCCCATAGGACGCGTAGCCTTGGTGACACAAGTTGTGAAGGAGGCTAATGTGAAAAAAATCAGCTGTTCACCACAGAAATAGGACACATTATTACTTAAAACGACGCATAGACATATCACTGGGGCCACGTGTATCCCAAAGGACTCAGCAGGCGACAGGAAAGAAAGACCATGAAAGAAAACCATAGCGATCCAAAATAATGATGATTTTACCTGCATCATTCTGATTGGGGTTAGTTAACCTAGTCTGTAGTCGCCATCTAATGGTGGTTATGTGAAATGCACAATGTTATTGTAGGCTGCTGGGATTGCAAGGTCTGTCTTTTACCATTCTGCTTCCTGAGAAGGAGAGAAGACCAGTGACAAAGGAATAATTACTAGCTTACGTCATTATTATCTCTGGAAAGTTGTCAAGCCTCATTCCTCATGATTGGAGACAATGCTCAATGCATAAAGTCATTGGGTGGTGTATTGGTGGACAGACTAATGTTAAACGCCTTCTCAAGTGACATTTAACAGTCACACAGTTCCCAAAGGTTTTCAGTTGAATAGCACAATGTTTCCAAAAACATGTATTGGTCTGATCTTTTCATTGATTGATGTTTTTCTTTGTTGTCAGGGCTTCTTTTGGTGCTCTAGGAAACGTGTTTGACTCACTGGGTTGCTCTGACTCAGTGGTAGCTTGTACTTTTTATCTTCTGTCTCCATCACTCACATACACATGCATAACAGTGTGGAGGTGGAGATGTTTTTCCTTATTCTTATAAACAACGTCCACATTAAGCTACCAGCTGTTTTGTCCTCAGTGACTCACTAGTTATATTGGGTTGCTCCTGTAGTTTCATTAGCATAACATTTTTAACATTTAATAATAGATCAGTCAGTGTTTATGTAGCCTACTGAAGCCTGCTGAGTGGTCTGTGTGGTGTTCACTGATTGTGGGCTATATAAGTATGAACACCTCAGCGTGAGAACCCAGGGTGTAGGCTGTTGTTATTTACAGAAACTAATTTGCATATTTCCTTTAGGAAACGCCTACTATGTGAAGTGCGCGTGTGCAATAACACAATTCGCCTTTGCACTCCTATAACACAATTCGCATTTGCACTCATAAACAACGCACTCCTAAACAACACATCTTAGTTCACTCTGCTCGAAACAGATTCTAGTTTTGGGAACAGAAATCTGTATTGAGATCAAATGTTTCATCAATGAGAAAATGTGCATAATGTCGGCCAAAATCCATCTCGTTCCATCTTCTCCCACGGCCGGAACTGGGCTTCCCCGCACTACCATATTTGGTAGTGAGTAGAAACGCCAAGCGGATTCTTCACATTTATACATCCGGTGAAATATCTGTCTCATTGTTCTATCTGCGCTACAACGGTGGATATTTCTCGTCTGCCTGCTGCTAACTCTAGCAGGCTTGTATGCATGTCGTACGTGGCGTGGCTGGCTAGTCCAAAGCCGAACTCTTCATTGAAACAATGCTGAAATTTCAAACAATGGGCAAGTCAGTGGTACATTTTAATTTGTGCCGAAATCGAAATTAAAATAAGTTATCTTGTAAATTCAGCAGGCTATCGTGTGAAATAGACGTTTAGAAGTGTCGTCTTTATTTTATTACTTTGGTGTGGTTATCAATTCACTAGCACCTTTTTCCCCTCTCCTATGATAAAATAATTGTATTAAGTTGTACAAATGTTTTACTGTGCGTGAAGTTTCAAATGCATTTGTCATTACTAAATGTGTAATGTGATCGGTATTTTAACATTACTATGTTTTAGCACACAAAAACAACGCAATCTTTGTGAGAGGGAGGGAATCTTATTTAATTGGTCCTCAACTTGTGGCTCAGACACTTCAGTCACGATAAATGTAGTTAGCCCTGAGTTAGCCTGCCCTGGAGCAGGTTAGTTCTGAAGATTTCGGTGACATTTACATTTACCTGGCTAAAAGGAGAGCCACTTTATTGGTAGCAGTTATCCCAAGTTGAACTCAGAGTTGACCAAAGTTACCTCGCTAACTCCTAAAACTACATTCGTAGTATACGGCTCTGCAGCCCGGCTCTGGAATTTTCAGGTATTTACTTTAAAAATAAATGGTAAAATGGTAATAACACAATAATAACCTATGTCACAAGGAATAGTCTTATGTACTTAAATGTCCCATAGGGAATGAAGAGGAGTAAGTAAGTAGTCGTGCAAGGAATAGTCAGCTCCACTGAGACTAACATGCTGTATGCTACATACTTAATGAGTATATGCTACATACTATATACTATTAGTTCGTTTTAGTATACTATAAACGAACACTATGCTTTCAGTTGAGCGTACTAGCGCTTCCCCTGTCTACCGGAAGTTGATGCTGTTGCTATGCAACCTCTTGCTAGCTAGTTAACAAATTACTAGTTAGACATTTTACGATTTGAGGTGTGTTCTTGAATTCAATGTGGAGTGCCAGAGTGCGCATCTAAATTCAGAGCATTGTCAGATTATCTGTTTGTAAATTCAGAGCGTTTCGCTCATGAAGCGCACACTGGGCGCTCAGGCTGAAGAGTAGGGTTGATTTGAGCATTCTGACCTTACAACGGCAGTCAAGCACCCAAGCTAACGTTGGCTAGCTTGCTAGCTACTTCCAGACACAAATGAGACCACTTCTGACCATTTTACTCACCGTGGTTAGGCCGTTTTCATGTTATCCAGAGCGTTGGTGACAGTAATTGTGCTGCTGGCAACAATTTAATTACGCTTTTCTGCAGACGTTTACTGACACCGGCCATATTCAACGGGCGTTGAGCACTTATATATTCATTGGTCTGCGCTCTGGTACACTGGACAGAGTCCTCTGAAATCGGAGTAGATAGCCAGAGCGAATTTACGAAAGCACCCGAATGTCCATTTCCTGAAGAATTGCATTATGGGCCCTACAGTATGGAAATAGTGTCCTCTGCGTGTATAGTTCATATTTTGGTGAATTTAGTACAACATCCGGGAACTTTTGTCATACTAACTATATCCATACTATGACCAATAAGCCTACTATATACTCAATTCACGTCACAAATAGTACGGTTAGTATGAGTATTCGAACACAGCTATGCTGTATATCAGAAATCTTCATGTTGCTTTTGTACAATGCTACTCAACCAATGCTGCTTGGATAGGCTACCCCAGTCATCTCCAATGCAATGAGGAGACTACTTCAGATCAGGCATATTGTATCTACAGGAGTCTGAAACAACTCTTCTCTAGTCCCCAATCTGAGACAGTACATGTTAGCTGACAATGCATTGGCAATGGTAACCTTTAAATTCAACACCTTAGCCCACCACACTGACCCCCACCCCCCTGACCTCTGATGACCCTTCACACAAAACAGCCTTTCAGGTGAACACAAACTAGTAAACTTCTATATGGGTAAATTACTTCAGACAAATAGCTTGGTTGTGTGTATCGGTAACAGCATAGATTTGGTGCTATATTGGTGGAAGGCACTGACAACCCTCAGGGAATTGCAGATGGTCTTTAAATGGGCCAAATGGAACAGCATTGGAAAAGTGTTCTGTTACAGTTAGAAGAAACCGTATCACTCATCCATTTTTAATGCACACCAATGGCAGCAGATTCGAGTGGTAACTGAGAGAAGTCTCCGGGGATAATAACTCTAGAATATTTCTACAACTTCATTTAATTTTGCTTTGTTTCAAACAAATTATATCACACATTTTATTAATCACGGTAGGCTAGTTATAAATTAACTACTGCATGTATCTCTAAATAACGTAGCATGCAATGTTAAAAGGTATGGTTTACTTTATCCTTAGTGTAACATGTTAAAAGAAGAATACTTTATTGCCCGTGTTTAGAATGAACATACTCGCCGATGCCGACCCTAGAGACAAAGTAGAGTCACAATTCAACGGCTCAGACACGAGAGGAATGTGGCAGGGTCTACAGTCAATCACGGACTACAAAAAGAAAATCAGCCCCGTCGCGGACCACGACATCCTGCTCCCAGACAAACTAAACAACTTCTTTGCTCGCTTTGAGGATAATACAGTGCCACCGACACGGCCCGCTACCAAAACCTGCGGGCTCACCTTCACCGCAGCCAACGTGAGGAAAACATTTAAATGTGTTAACCCTCGCAAGGCTGCTGGCCCAGATGGCATCCCTGGCCGTGTCCTCAGAGCATGCGCAGACCAGCTGGCTG
>QNTS01009780.1:25499-42274 GCA_003317085.1 Hucho hucho
GTGTGTGTGTGTGTGTGTGTGTGTGTGTGTGTGTGTGTGTGTGTGTGTGTGTGCGCATCAATCAGTTAAACATACACGTCAACAAATAGGTCAAATGGTGCAGTGGCGTTGTGCCGTGAGGTGTTGCTTTCTTTGTTTTTTGAAACCAGGTTTGCTGTTCACTTCCACTATATAAGATGGAAGGGAGTTCCATGCACTCATGGCTCTGTATAATACTGTACATTTCCTTGAATTTGTTCTGGACCTGGGGACTGTGAAAAGACCCTGGGTGGCATTTATGGTGGGGTAACTGTGTGAGTCAGTCCTGTGTGTAAGTTGACTATGCAAACAATTTGGAATTTCCAACACATTAATGTTTCTTATAAAAATAAGAAGTGACGCAGTCAGTTGTTACTCAACTCTTAGCCAAGAGACACTGGCATGCATAGTATTAGTATTAGCCCTCTGACTACAATGAAGAGCAAGATGTGCCACTCAGTTCTGGGCCAGCTGCAGCTTAACTAGGTCTTTCTTTGCAGCACTTGACCATATGACAATAATCAATGAGATAGGGTGCAGGCCAGGCAGCAGGCTGTTAGCCAGCCTGCCAGCTTAGTGGAGTCTGCCACTAGCACAGTCAGTGTAGTCAGCTCAGCTATCCCCATTGAGACCGTGTCTGTGACTCGATCTAAGTTGGGCAAAACTAAACATGCCGGTATTCGCCTTAGGAATCTCACATGAATAAAGACCTGTCATCGACTCAGTGGGTTTTGTCCAACATGTCTCCGGACCTATTCACAGTCATACTCTGGACCTAGTTTTGTCCCGTGGAATAAATATTGTATGTTTTTATTATATGTTTTTCTTCATAATCCTGGACTATCGGACCAACAATTTATTATGTTTGTAATCGCAACAAAAATCTGCTTAGACCCCAACCAAGGATCATCAAAAGACGTGCTATAAATCCAGACTCCCTCCACCTACCCAAGGATGTCGGATTACAAAAATCGGTTAAGCACCTAACTGAGGAACTAAATTTAACCTTGCGTAATACCCTAGATTCAGTCACACCCTTAAAAACAGAAAACATTTGCTATAAAAATCTAGCTCCCTGTTATACAGGAAATACCCAAGCCCTGAAGCAAGCTTCCAGATAATTGCAACGGAAATGGCGTTCCACCAAACTGGAAGTCTTCTGTCTAGCTTGGAAAGACAGTACCGTGCAATATCGAAGAGCTCTGACTGCTGCTCGATCATCCTATTTCTCCAACTTAATTGAGGAGAATAAGAACAATCCAAAATGTATTTTTGATACTGTCGCAAAGCTAACTAAAAAGCAGCATTCCCCAAGAGTGGATGGCTTTCACATCAGCAGTGATAAATTCATGAGCTTCATTGATGAAAAGATTATGATCATTAGAAAACAAATGCCGGACTCGTCTTTAAATATGTGTATTTCTCTAAAGCTCAGTTGTCCTGAGTCTGCACAACCCTGCCAGGACCTAGGATCAAGGGAGACACTCAAGTTTCTAATACTATATCTCTTGACACATTCTTGAAAATAGTAATGGCCTATAAACCTTCAAGCTGCATAATGGGCCCTATTCCAACTAAACTACTGAAAGAGCTGTTTCCTGTGCTTGGCCCTCTCCTATGTTGAACATAATAAATGGCTCCCTATCCACTGCATGTGTACAAAACTCACTGAAAGTGGCAGTAATAAAGCCTCTCTTGAAAAAGCCAAACCTTGACCCAGAAAATATAAAAAACTGCCAGCCTATATCGAATCTCCCATTCCTCTAAAATATTTCCACAACAGCTTCCTTCCTGAAGACAAACAATGTATACGAAACGCTTCAGTCTGGTTTTAGACTCCCAATAGCACTGAGACTGCACTTGTGAAGGTGGAAAATTACCTTTTAATGTTGTCAGACCAAGGTTCTGCATCTGTCCTCGTGCTCCTAGACCTTAGTGCTGCTTTTGACACCATTGATCTCCACGTTCTTTTGGAGAGATTGGAAACCCAAATTGGTCTACACAGACAAGTTCTGGCCTGGTTTAGAGCTCATCTGTCGGAAAGATATCAGTTTGTCTCTGTGGATGGTTTGTCCTCTGACAAATCAACGGTTAGTTTCGGTGTTCCTCAAGGCTCCGTTTTAGGACCACTATAGTTTTCACTATATATTTTACCTCTTGGTGATGTCTTTCGAAAACATAATGTTAACTTTCACTGCTATGGGGACGATAAACAGCTGTACATTTTGATGAACCATGGTGAAGCCCAAAAATTGCTCTCCCTGGAAGCCTGTGTTTCAGACATAAGGAAGTGGATGGCGGCAAATGTTTTACTTTTAAATTCCAACAGAACAGAGATGCAGTTCTAGATCCCAAAAAACAAAGAGATATTCTGTTGGATCTGACAATTCATCTTGATGTTTGTACAGTCGCCTAAAATAGTACTGTGAAGGACCTTGGCGTTACTCTGAACCCTGATCTCTCTTTTGACAAACATATCAAGACTATTTCAAGGACAGCTTTTTTCCATCTTTGTAACATTGCAAAAATCAGAAAGTTTCTGTCCAAAAATGATGCAGACATGTTAATCCATGCTTTTGTCACTTCTAGATTGGACTACTGCAATGCTCTATTTTCTGACTAACTGGATAAAACACTAAATAAACTTAAATTAGTGCTAAACATGGCTGCTAGAATCTTATTAACTAGAACTAAAAACTGGATTAGGGAGCGACTCCCGAGGTGACGGTTTTGGAGAGTCTGGCGTGCCCAAAGTAAAATGCATGCCACTCAGGCCCAGAAAATAGGATATGCACATAATTAGTACTATTGGATAGGAAACACTCTGAAGTTTCTAAGAGTGTTAAAATCATGTATGTGAATATAACAGAAGTGATATAGCAGGCGAAAACCCGAGGAATTTCTGTCCTGGAAAAAGTGTTTTTGACAAATTGCCTCATTTTGAACACCTCCCTATTGAAAACAGACATATATGGGAGTAAGATTGCAGTACCTATTGCTTCCACTGGATGTCAACAGTCTCTAGACAGTGTTTGGTGATGTTAGGTTGCTCTGGATGGTAATAGAAGAAGAATTTCGAACTAGTCATCGGATGTAAACAGAAGAGGAAGCGCGTTCACGGGCTCGCGCGCGCTGTGGTGTTTTCCTTTCCTATCGTCCAGTTTATAATCCGGTTTAAATATTATAGTAAATAAACATAAAAGTGTTCCTAAGGATAGATTATCAATGATGTTTGATTGTTCTTGGACAAGTGTATAGGTATAATGTGAACGCGTTGTCTTCACGGTTCAATGGGCGACTCAACGGTGGATTTTATGATCATAACGCGCCAACCAAACAGAGATTTATGGATATAATAAATGACTTTTTCTAACAAAAGAAGCATGGATTGTTGTTTTTGTAAATGCCCATCTTCTCCATTGTGCCTATTGCATACAATCTTATGTAGGACTGAGACCGCAGTACCTATGGCTTCCACTAGATGTCAACAGTCAACAGTCAAAACTGGGAATTCTAGCAGTGACCAGAACGGATAGTGACAGGAAATTGTCAGGCGACCACTTTTGTAAACAAGGTTTGACGCACGCGAGATTGTGAACGCGCACCACTTTATTTTCCTTTCCTATCATTCACGTTATCGTCCGGTTTAAATATTACAGCAAATATACCCAAAAGGATACCTAAGGATACATTCAAAATGATGTTTGATTTGTTTGCAGAAAGTGTATAGGTATAATTTGAACGTGTTCTCTTCACGGTTCAATGGGCGACTCAACGGTGGATTTTATGATCATAACGCACCAACCAAACTGAGATTTATGGATATTCTAACCAAAGAAGCATGGATTGTCTTTGTTGGACACTTGGGAAGCCCTCAGCAGAAGTTCATCAAAGGTAAGCGATTTTATAATTGCGATTTTATGCGTTTTGTGAGACCCGTGTTGGGTTATGGATTTATGCTAATGCATAAATATTAGAGGTGCTACCCTCAAACAATCAAATGTTGTGCTTTCTCCGTAAAGCCTTTTTGAAATCTGACAACGCTGTGACATTGCCAAGAATCAGAGCTTTTGATGACTATGAAACAATTGTATATTTATGAATGTTTAATAATTCAACTTTTGGATTTTGAATTTGGCGCCTAGCTGCCCCACTGCTCCCTAATTTGTTAAGCATATGGCTGATTTCAAGGTTTTACTGCTAACCTGCAAAGCATTACATGGGCTTGCTCCTACCTATCTCTCCAATTTGGTCCTGCCGTACATACCTACACGTACGCTACGGTCACAAGACGCAGGCCTCCTTTTTGTCCCTAGAATTTCTAAGCAAACAGCTGGAGAAAGGGCTTTCTTCTATAGAGCAACATTTTTATGGAATGATCAACATCCATGTGTGAGACGCAGACTCGTTCTCAACCTTTAAGTCCTTATTGAAGACTCATCTCTTTTGTAGGTCCTATGATTGAGTTTAGTCTTGCCCAGGGGTGTGAAGGTGAACGGAAAGGCACTGGAACGACAAACTACCTCTCTGCCTGGCCAGTTCCCTTCTCTCCACCAGGCCTCTAACCCTATTACGGGGGCTGAGGCACTGGCTTACTGGTGTTCTTCCATCCTGTCCCTAGGAGGGGTGCATCACTTGAGTGGGTTGAGTCACTGATATGATCTTCCTGTCCGGGTTTGGTTCCCCCCTCGGGTTCGTGCCATGGGGGAGATCTTTGTGGGCTATACTCGGCCTTGTCTCAGGGTAGTAAATTGTTGGTTGAAGATATCTCTCTAGTGGTGTGGGGGCTGTGCTTTGGCAAAGTGGGTGGGGCTATATCCTGCCTGGTTGTCCCTGTCCGGGGGTATCATCAGATGAGGAAACAGTGTCTCCCCAACCCCTCCTGTTTCAGCCACCAGTATTTATGCTGCAATAGTTTATGTGTCGGGGGGCTAGGGTCAGTCTCTTATTTTTAGAGAATTTCTCCTGTCTTATCCGGTGTCCTGTGTGAATTTAAGTATGCTCCTTCTAATTCTCTCTCTCTCTCTCCCTCTCCCTCTCCCTCCCTCCCCTCCCGGAGGACCTGAGCCCTGGGACCATGCCTCATGACTACCTTGCCTGATGACTCCTTGCTGTCCCCAGTCCACCTGGTCGTGCTGCTGCTATAGTTTCAACTGTTCTGCCTGTGGCTATGGAACCCTGACTTGTTCACCGGATGTGCTACCTTGTCCCGGACCTGCTGTGTTTGACTCTCTCTCTCTACCACACCTGCTATCTCTAACTCTGAATGATCGGCTATGAAAAGCCAACTGACATTTACTCATGAGGTGCTGACCTGTTGCACTCTCTACAACCACTGAGATTATTATTATTATTTGACCCTGCTGGTCATCTATGAACATTTGAACATCTTGGCTATGTTCTGTTATAACCCGGCACAGCCAGAAGAAGACTGGCAACCCCTAAGAGCCTGGTTCCTCTCTAGGTTTCTTCCTAGGTTCCTGCCTTCTATGGAGTTTTTCCTAGCCGCCGTGCTTCTACATCTGCATTGCTTGCTGTTTGGGGTTTTAGGTTGGGTTTCTGTACAGCATTTTGTGACATCAGCTGATGTAAAAAGGGCTTTAAAAATACATTTGATTGATAATCGAGATAAGATAAAACTAGACCCTGCAGGACTTGTTTTGTGGAGTGTGGTATCAAAAAAGCAGAGCATCTCTTTATTACGGACAGACCTCTCCCCAACTTTACAACCGTTGAATCTTTGTTTTCACCATGACAGTTTATGGTTAATAATATCAAAGGCTGCCCTGAAATCTAACAGTACAGCTCCCACAATCTTCTTATTATCAATTTCTTTCAACCAATCATCAGTAATTTGTGCTGAAAGTCTGTTGTTATAAATAGCATTGGTCAAAAACAATATGCTAAGAGCTAGCAGCAAGCTGATAGGTCTGCTATTAGAACCAGTAAAGGCCGCTTTACCACATTTGGGTAGCAGAATGACTTTGGCTTCCTTCCAGGCCTGAGGACAAAGACTTTCTTCTAGACTCAGATTAATGATATGACAGATAAGAGTGGCTATAGAGTCAGCTAACGTCTTGATCAATAACATAATTTTTTCACCTCTTCCACACTAACTTAGCAAAAATCTAACTTGCAATGCTTTTCTTTCATTATTTTTTTTTTACGTATCAGTATGATGGCTCACTGTTCGTTGTTAGCATATCCTGCCTAACTTTGCCCACTTTGCCAATAAAGTAATCATTAACATAATTGGCAGCATCAAATGGTCTTGTGATGAATATGCCATCTGATTCGATACTTTCATTTAAAGAACTCCAAAGTTTTTTCCATCATTCTTTATATCATTGATCTTGGCTTCATAATACAGTTTCTTTCTCTTTTTGTTAAGTTTAGTTGCACAATTTCTTAATTTGCTGTAAGTCAGTCAGTCAGATATGCAGCCAGACGTATTAAAGTCCCATCTCTTTCAACCATACAGTTTTTTAATTCTTCATCAGTCGATGGGGCCTTAATTTAACAGTCAGTTTCTTAACTTCTTAGGGAGTGGCTCCCGAGGTGACGGTTTTGGAGAGTCTGGCGTGCCCAAAGTAAAATGCCTCCCACTCAGGCCCAGAAAATAGGATATGCACATAATTAGTACTATTGGATAGGAAACACTCTGAAGTTTCTAAGAGTGTTAAAATATTGTCTGTGAGTATAACAGAAATGATATAACAGGCGAAAACCCGAGGAATTTCTGTCCTGGAAAAAGTGTTTTTGACACATTGCCTCATTTTGAACCCCTCCCTATTGAAAACAGACATATATAGGAGTAGGATTGCAGTACCTATTGCTTCCACTGGATGTCAACAGTCTCTAGACAGTGTTTGATGATGTTTAGTTGCTCTGGATGGTAATAGAAGAAGAATTTCGAACTGGTCATCGGATGTAAACAGAAGAGGATGCGTGTTCACGGGCTCGCGCGCGCTGTGGTTTTTTCCTATCGTCCAGTTTATAATCCGGTTGAAATATTATAGTAAATATACATAAAAGTGTTCCTAAGGATACATTATCAATGATGTTTGATTGTTCTTGGACAAGTGTATAGGTATAGGTTGAACGAGTTCTCTTCACGGTTCAATGGGCGAGTGGACGCTGTATTTTTTTAACATAATGCACCAACCAAACAGAGATTTATGGACATAATAAATGACTTTTTCTAACAAAAGAACCATTGGATGTCTTCGTTGGACACTTGGGAAGCCCTCAGCAGAAGTTCTTCAAAAGGTAAGGGATTTGTTTTTGCTGTGAAATGTGTTTTGTGTGAACCGCGATGGTTTATGAATTTATGCTAATGGGAAAATATTGGAGGTGCTACCCTCAAACAATCAAATGTTGTGCTTTCGCCGTAAAGTCTTTTTGAAATCTGACAACTCTGTGATATTGCCAAGAAGCAGAGCTTTTGATGACTATGCAACACTTGTACATTGATGAATGTTTAATCATTTGAATTTGGCGCCTTGCATTTCACCGGGTAGTGCCGGGTAGTGCCCCACCACTCCCTAAGTAGTTAACAAGTGCATGTTTATCAATAATTGGAAGATGCAATTTCAAAATGTGCACTGTCTGGATGCTCCTTATTAAACACATCCGACCTACACCTATTTTTACATCATCCACATAAGAGTCACAGAAAAATCTTTTGAATTATCTATCATACACTATTTTTGGCCCAGATTTTGGAACTTTGGCTCTTCTGGATATAGCCACTATATGTGACCCTATTCAGGAAACTAGGCGTATGTCGCAAGTCATGACTTCACAGGAGAGACGTTTTTTATCAAATTGTGTTTTTTGGCAGAAATGCCTTCTCTAACAAACGTTTATGCCATCTGTAAATACAAATAAAACTGTTAAATTAAGAGCCTAGTTGGTTTAGTCAAAGAAAAAGACGGAAACCCATTAGCCATGATTGGCTGAGATAATGAGTGGGCTGGACATGCCGAGAGATGAGTTTCAGATTGTTCTGCGGTGCAAATATGTTGATAATGCTCTCAATAACATTGCTGCCCTGGATTTATTATACACTGGACAATAGGAAAGGAACAAACCACAGCTCGCGCAAGCCCGTGAACGCGCCTCCTCTTCTGTTTACATCCGGTGACTAGTTCGAAATTCTTCTATATTACCATCCAGAGCAACCTAACATTACCAAACACTGTCTAGAGACTGTTGACATCCAGTGGAAGCAATAGGTACTGCAATCTTACTCCCATATGTGGCTGTTTTCAATAGGTAGGGGTTCAAAATGAGACAATGTGTCAAAAACACTTTTTCCAGGACAGAAATTCCTCGGGTTTTTGCCTGCTATATCAGTTCTGTTAAACTCACAGACAATATTTTAACACTCTTAGAAACTTCAGAGTGTTTCCTATCCAATAGTAGTAATTATGTGCCTGAGTGGCAGGCCTTTTACTTTGGGCATGCCAGACTCTCCAAAACCGACACCTCAGCTGCTGCTCCCTAAGAAGTTAACTTCTTAGGGAGCAGCCCCACCGAGCAGCCCCACTTCTTAGGGTAGTGCCCCACCGCTCCGCTCCCTAAGAAGTGAACTTCTCAGGGAGCAGCTCCTGAGGTGACGGTTTTGGAGAGCCTGGCGTGCCCAAAGTAAAATGCCTCCCATTCAGGCCCAGAAAATAGGATATGCATATATTTAGTACCATTGGATAGGAAACACTCTGAATTTTCCAAAACTGTTAACCATTTGTCTGTGAGTGAAACAGAACGGATATGGCAGGCAAAACCCCGAGGAATTTCTGTCCTGGAAAAAGTGATTTTGACACATTGCTCATTTGGGAACACCTCCCTCATGAAAATGACCATATAAGGGCATATGAATGCAGTACACATCGCTTCCTTATGATGTCAGCAGCCTCGCGACGGTGTTTCCCTCCATTTTGGATGCTTTAGTCCAGAGAAAACGACCAAACAAGTGGGTCCCCCCTTGATGTCAACAGTACCCAGGGCGCGCGCCCGAGAAGTCGCGCAGTGTCTTATTTACCGTCTTTAGAGCTCAGTTTATATTCCGGTTGATTTATAATAGTAAATATACGTAAAAGTGTTCCTAAGGATACATTTAAAACTATGTTTGAATGTTCTTGGACAAGTTTATAGGTATAAGATGAACGAGTTCGCGCCACGTTTCAATGGACTAGTGGAGGCTGTCGTTTCTGACTATGACGCGCGAACCAAATGGAGATTTATGGATATAATACATGACTTTTTCTAACAAAAGAACCATGGATTGTCTTCGTTGGACACTTAGGATGACCTCAGCAGAAGTTCTTCAACAGGTAATTGATTTGTTTTCGCTGTGAAATGTGTTATGTGTGTGCCACGCTGGCTAATGAATTCATGGCTATGAGAAAGTATGTGAGGTGCTGTCCTCAAACAATCAAATGTAGAGCTTTCGCCGTAAAGCCTTTTTGAAATCTGACAACGCTGTGATATTGCCAAGAAACAGAGCTTTTGATGAGTATGAAACACTTGTATATTGGTNCACTACCCGGTGAAATGCAAGGCGCCAAATTCAAAATCCAAAAGTTGAATTATTAAACATGCATCAATATACAAGTGTTTCATAGTCATCAAAAGCTCTGCTTCTTGGCAACATCACAGCATTGTCAGATTTCAAAAAGGCTTCACGGCGAAAACACCACATTTGATTGTTTGAGGGTAGCACCTAACATATTTTTTCCATTACCATAAATTCATAAGCGATCACGGTTCACAGAAAACACATTTCACAGCGAAAACAAATCAATTACCTTTTGAAGAACTTCTGCTGAGGGCTTCCCAAGTGTCCAACGAAGACAATCCATGGTTCTTTTGTTAGAAAAAGTAATGTATTATATCCATAAATCTCCGTTTGGTTGGCGCGTTATAATGAGAAAATACAGCCTCCACTCGTCCATTGAAACGTGAAGAGAACTCGTTCAACTTATACCTATAAACTTGTCAAAGAACAATCAAACATAATTGTAAATGTATCCTTAGGAACACTTTTATGTATATTTTGTATAATATTTCAACCGGAACATAAACTGGGCGATAAGAAAGGAAAAAAAACACAGAGCGCGCCAGCCGTGAACGCGCCTCCTCTTCTGTTTACATCCGGTGACTAGTTCGAAATTCTTCTATATTACCATCCAGAGCAACCTAACATTACCAAACACTGTCTAGAGACTGTTGACATCCAGAGGAAGCAATAGGTACTGCATTCATATGCCCTTATATGGGCATTTTCATAAGGGAGGGGTTCCAAATGAGGCAATGTGTCAAAATCACTTTTTTCAGGACAGACATTCCTCGGATTTTCGCCTGCCATATCCGTTCTGTTATACTCACAGACAAAATGTTAACACTTTTAGAACCTTCAGAGTGTTTCCTATCCAATGGTACTAAATATGTGCATATCCTATTTTCTGGGCCTGAATGGGACGCTTTTTACTTTGGGCAGGCCAGGCTCTTCAAAACCGTTACCTCGTGCGCTGCTCCCAAAGAAGTTAAGGCTTGCTGTTAGCTAGCCAGCTGGAGTTCGATGGCTGGCTTGTTAACTAACGTTAACACTGAACCTAACTTATTTGGTCAACTTTAGCTATGACAATTGGTTTGTATTGCTAGTAACGTTACTCAATGGATTGGGATTATAGTTCATTTTTTAGCTAGCTAACATTAACGTGACATGTCTAAACAAAAGACCCCAAGTTAAAGCTTGCTGTTAGCTAACTAATGTTAGCTGAGGTTGAAGACTGGCTTGCTAGCTAACGTTAACATTGACCCTAACTTATTTGGATGTCTTTAGCTATGACAATTGGTTTGTATTGCTTGTAACGTTACTCAATGGATTGGGATTATAGTACATTTATAGTACAAAAGGCCCCACGTTAAAGCTTGCTGTTAGCTAACTAACTTTAGCTGATGTTAGATGGCTGGGTGGCTGGCTAACATTACGTGTATGAAGTGTGTGTAGTGATGTTATCTCAGAATGCCTTTTTGCATCTATTGTATAATAATGCTAAAATATTTGTATCTGGAATTTGTCTTTCAGCATCAGTAGAACACACTTGACTCTCCTCCACCAGTCATACAAGGAGAATGGTCTAATGCCTCCCATCAAAAAGGGAGCTGGCCCAAGCAAGCAAAGGCAGCAGCGCAGTCATCTATATACTACCACTGGTAGTATATATAACATTCAAAGGCCCTTACTAAAAAGTGAGTTTACAAGTGTATCAACTTTCAAAGCAAAATTACTTTCCCATTGTTCCTCAAAAATGATGTGTATGTCATACCATTTGTGTAGCTCTGAGTCTCTACTTCTTTCCAATGTAAAAAAAAATAATAATTTCACATTATGCTACATAAGACCGAATCCAGGTGGTGAGTCACATATTGTGGGTATGGATACAGCTTTAGAACAAAGTTCTACAATATTAGTAAAAATGTGATGTGGATGTTCTTGTTCCTGTAGTGTTGGTTGATTAGGGTTAGAGTTGTGATTCAGGTTAGGGTAAGGGTTGAACCAGCATGTGGGTTAGGGTTCGGGTTGAGCTACTTTGTGGACATGAAACTAGGGTTGGGGTTAGAATTGAGTCAGCATGTGGACATGAAGCTAGGGTTAAGGTTGAGCCAGCATGTGGACATGAAGCTAGGGTTAAGGTTAAGATTGAGCCAGTATGTGGACATGAAGCTTCGGTTAGGGTTAGGATTGATCCAGTATTTGGACATGAAGCTATGGTAAGGGTTGAGCCAGCATCTAGACATGAAACTAGGGTTATGGGTTAGGATAAGACCATCAGGATCCCACTCGTGTACAGAGAATAGCGTGGTCTGGAAGCCCTGTGGAATCAAACCAGCCCCACTCCTAACTGTCTGTTTCTGCACATACAGTCCCTTTGGAAAGTATTCAGGAACACACCTGTCTATATAAGATCCCACAGTTGACAGTGCATGTCAGAGCAAAAACCATGCCTTGAGGTTGAAGGAATTGTCCGTAGCGCTCCGAGACAGGATTGTGTCGAGGCACAGATCTGGGGAAGGGTACCAAAATATGTCTGCAGCATTGAAGGTCCCCAAGAACACAGTGGCCTCCATCATTCTTAAATGGACAAAGTTTGGAACCCACAGGGCTCCTCCTAGAGCTGGCTGCCCGGCCAAACTGAGCAATCGGGGGAGAAGGGCTTTTGTCAGGGAGGTGATCAAGAACCCGATGGTCACTCTGACAGCGCTCCTGACTTCATTTATGGAACAGCACTCCACCAATCAGGCCTTTATGGTAGAGTGGCCAGACAGAAGTCAACCCTCAGTAAAAGGCACATGACAGCCACTTGGAGATTGCCAAAAGGCACCTTAAGGACTCTCAGACCATGAGAAACAAGATTGTCTAGTCTGAGGAAATCAAGATTGAACACTTTGTCCTGAATGCCAAGCGTCACGTCTGGAGGAAAACTGGCACCATCCTTACAGTCAAGTATGGTGGTGGCAGCGTCATGCTGTGGGTATGTTTTTCAGCGGCAGGGACTGGGAGACTAGTCAGGATCGAGGGAAAGATGAAAGGAGCAAATTACAGAGAGATCCTTGATGAAAACCTTCTCCAGAGCACTCAGGACCTCAGACTGATGCAAAGGTTCCCCTTCCAACAGGACAACGACGCTAAGCACACAGCCAAGACAACACAGGAGTGGCTTCGGGACAAGTCTCTGAATGTCCTCGAGTGTCCCAGCCAGAGCCTGGACTTGAACTCGATCGAACATCTCTGGAGAGACCTGAAAATAGCTGTGCAACCTGACAGAGCTTGAGAAGATCTGCAGAGAAGAATGGGAGAAACTCCCCAAATACAGTTGTGCCAAGGTTGCTGCCAAAGGTGCTTCAACAAAGTTCTGAGTAAAGGGTCTGAATACTTATGTAAATGTGATATTTACGTTTTTTTATCTAAATACAATTGCAAAAATATATAAAAGCTTGATTTTGCTTTTTCATTATGGGGTACAGTGTGTAGATTGATGAGGGAAAAAAACAATTTAATACATTTTAGAATAAGGCTGTTATGTAACAAAATGTGAAAAAGTCAAGGAGTCTGAATACTTTCCAAATGTACTGTATATTTGAACAATGCCTTGCATATTTTCCCTAAAGAATATGAATCACCTATTTCAAGGGGAGAGGAGATAGTGTCGAAGGCTGTGATGCTGCATTTGACACTCACTCACTCACATACACACACACACACACACACACACACACACACACACACACACTTCAGTCTACAATGCACTGTCGAGCACTGTCACCAAATGAACAAATGACTAACCCTACAGTGGCAGCAACTGACACACACACACATCCACACACACACACTTTAAGGAGGCTGGGAAATTGAAGGAAGGAACAAAAAAGCCCTTATTCCAATTGAAAACCTTTACTCTGCAAACACCTACCTTAGGCCCACCAGAGTGAATAACACAACCACACTGTTACTGCATGTGAAAACCTCTTCCCTTCGCACGTTTTTTACCATCCAAACACAGTCACTGCATGTGAAAACCTCTGCACTCCTAACGCTTTTTACCGCCCAAACTCCTCTTGTCTTCTCTACCCTTGGTAGCATTTATAATAACGACACCTTCAAAATCATGAAAAGTTAATGAAACTGGACAATTGAACACATGCTATTCAATGTCCAGTTGCCGCTGAGTTTTGTGAATGGAGAGTAATGACTACATTATATTAAGTATCCCCAACGAGACATATAAAGAAAAATAACCTGAAACTAAAATGGATTCCCTTTCACGTCTTCATCTGTAAGACATCTAGCGGTGTGTTAATGATCAAAACGGAGCTCAGAGCCAGGGACCTCTATATCTTATATCACATTCTTCGCCCGCTTTGAGGATAACACAGTGCCACCGACGCGGGCCGCTTTGAGGATAACACAGTGCCACCGACGCGGCTGTGGGCTCTCATTCTCCGTGGCCGACGTGAGTAAGACATTTACTTATGTTAACCCTCGCAAGGCTGCCGGCCCAGACAGCATCCCTAGCCGCGTCCTCAGATCATGTGCAGACCAGCTGGCTGGAGTGTTTTTCTGACATCTTTCCCTATCCCAGTCTGCTGTCCCCACTTGCTTTAAGATGTCCACCATTGTTCCTGTACCCAAGAAAACAAATGTAACTGAACTAAATTACTATTTCCCCGTAGCACTCTGTTTCCCCGTAGCACTTCTGTCATCATGAAGTGCTTTGAAAGGCCAATTAAGGATCATATCACCTCCACCATACCTGACACCCTAGACCCACTTCAATTTGCATACCACCCCAATAGATCCACAGATGATGCAATCGCTATCACACTGCACACTGCCCTATACCAACTGGACAAGAAGAATACCTATATAAGAATGCTGTTCATTGCTGCTCAGCCTTAAACACCATAGTACCTTCCAGGCTCGGGGCCCTGGGTCTGAACCCCGCCCTGTGCAACTGGGTCCTGGACTTCCTGACGGGCCGACCCCAGGTGGTGAATGTAGAAAAGAAGAACTCCACTACGCTGATCATCAACACTGTGGCCACACAAGGGTGCGTGCTCAGCCCCCTCCTGTACTCCCTGTTCACCCATGACTGCGTGGCCACGCACGGCTCCAACTCAATCATCACATTTTCAGACGACACAACAGTAGTAGGCCTGATTACTAACAACGACGAGACAGCCTACAGGGAGGAGGTGAGGGCCCTGACGGAGTGGTGCCAGGAAAATAATCTCTCCCTTAATGTCAACAAAACGAAAGAGCTGATCGTGGACTTCAGGAGACAGCAGAGGACGGGACCACCGCAGTGGAGAAGGTGAGTACAGATCACTGACAATCTGAAATGGTCCAGACACACAGACAGTGTGGTGAAGAAGGCGCAACAGCACCTCTTCCACCTCAGGAGGCTGAAGAAATTTGTCTTGGCCCCTAAGAACCTCACAACCTTTTACAGATGCACAATTGAAAGCATCCAGATGGGCTGTATCACCGCCTGGTACGGCAACTGCACCGCCCACAACCACAGGGCTCACCAAGGGGTGGTGCTGTCTGCCCAGTGCATCACTGGGGGCACACTGCTTGCCCTCCAGGACACCTATAGCACCCGATTCACAGGAAGGCCAAAAAGATCCTCAAGGACATAAACCACCCGTGCCACGGACTGTTTCACTATCATCCAGAAGGTGAGGTCAGTACAGGTGCATCAAAGCTCGGACTGAGACTGAAAAACAGCTTCTATCTCAAGGCCATCAGACTTATCACGAGCCAGCTACTACTTCTTTTACTCAACCCTGCTGCTGCCATATATACATTGACAAGGAATCACTGGTCACTTTAATAATGGAACACTAGTCACTTTAATAATGTTTACATACTGCTTTACTTATTTCATATGTGTATACTCTATTCTACTGTATTTTAGTCAATGCAAATCCTAATATTTATATATTTCTTAATTCCATTCTTTTACTTTTAGATGTGTGTATATTGTGGTGAATTGTTAGATACTACTGCACTGTTGGAACTAGGACTACAAGGATTTTACTACACCTGCAAATACATCTGCTAATTAATTGTTTGTACTGTATGTGACCTATACAATTTGATTTATAGACATGTTAGGCATATCTGAGGCCAATAATGTGGTGGAATAATAGAAGCAATTTTTTATTTAGCTAAGGCAAAATAAACCAGGTCCATATTTTTACATCATTTTCTATGTCAATGGACATGGCCATGATTGATGGCAATTGTCCATTAACCCTTGGGTTTTTCTTCTCAGAATGTGTGTAGAAAAGTGTAGGTGTGTGTGCATGCATGCATGTACCTTCTGTGTGTGTATGTGTGTTGACAGTAAATAACAAGCAAACAAGCAGATAATCAGAATAAGACAACGTGGGTGGATGCTACTGGATGGTATTTCACTAATCCTATTTATGTATGAAATCTGACTCCGCATGGCATGTAGCGTCTGCAAGCAATGTGGTTACATTCCAGTTTAAATTAAACGTCTGCAAGCTAGTCAAGGTCTGGCAAACTCACAGCACTTATGGAGTAAACATTTGAAGCCCATACGGTGAGGAAGAGAAAGAAAAAGGTTGTGTCAGATATTGGCTATTTAGAGAGGTATACTGGTGTATTGAGTTCGGACGTAGAAATATACAGTTGAATATTATACATACAAATATACTGGCAAAGCTAATAACAGTATGCTTTTTACCTGGTATCTGTTTTATAATGATTGCATTTGGTTTCATTGAATTCAGCATACATGTTTTATTTTATTTAACTAGGCAAATCAGTTAAGAACAAATTCTTATTTACAATGACGGCCTACCCCGGCCAAAAGCAGACAACACTGGGCAAAGTGTGTGATTATCTGTAGCTAATGTCTGTGAGCTGAAGGGATCATCTCTACAGTATCTGTAACCAACGCCTGTGAGCTAAAGGGATCATCTCAACAGTATCTGTAACCAACGTCTGTGAGCTGAAGGGATCATATCTACAGTATTTGTAGCCAATGTCTGTGAGCTGAAGGGATCATCTTTACAGTATCTGTAACCAACGTCTGTGAGCTAAAGGGATCATCTCAACAGTATCTGTAGCCAACGTCTCTGAGCTAAAGGGATCATCTCTACAGTATTTGTAGCCAATGTCTGTGAGCTAAAGGGATCATCTCTACAGTATCTGTAGC
>QNTS01009782.1:19631-32895 GCA_003317085.1 Hucho hucho
TAGTGTTGTGTAGTGCATAGTGTTGTGTTGTTGATAGTGTTGTGTAGTTCATAGTTTTGTGTAGTTCATAGTGTTCTGTATCTCATAGTGTTGTGTAGTTCATAGTGTTGTGTAGTTCATAGTGTTGTGTAATACGTAGTGTTGTTTAGTGCATAGTGTTGTGTAGTGCATAGTGTTGTGTATCTCATCGTGTTGTGTAGTTCATAGTGTTGTGTTGTTGATAGTGTTGTGTTGTTCATAGTTTTGTGTAGTTCATAGTGTTGTGTATCTCATAGTGTTGTGTATTTCATAGTGTTGTGTAGTTCATAGTGTTGTGTAGTTCATAGTGTTGTGTAGTGCATAGTGTTGTGTAGTGCATAGTGTTGTGTAGTGCATAGTGTTGTGTAGTTCATAGTGTTGTGTAGTTCATAGTGTTGTGTATCTCATAGGGTTGTATAGTTCATAGTGTTGTGTAGCTCATTGTGTTGTTCAGTATGTAGTGTGTTTCGTAGTTCATAGTGTTGTGTAGTTCATAGTGTTGTGTAGTTCATAGTGTTGTGTATTTCATAGTGTTGTCTAGTTCAGTGTTGTCTAGTTCATAGTGTTGTGTAGCTCATAGTGTTGTGTAGTTCATAGTGTTGTGTAGTTCATAGTGTTGTGTAGTTCATAGTGTTTTGTATTTCATAGTGTTGTGTAGTTCGTAGTGTTGTGTAGCTCGTAGTGTTGTGTAGTTCATAGTGTTGTGTAGCTCGTAGTGTTGTGTAGTTCATAGTGTTGTGTAGTTCATAGTGTTGTGTAGCTCATCGTGTTGTCTAGTTTGTAGTGTGTTTACTTTCCGGACTAAAACATTCATTTTCAACTTTAGGATGGTGAGACTTGGAAGACAGACAACTGCACTACTCAGACTTGCAACAGGAGTGTAATTACCACAACCCATGTGGCTGTAACTCTGTAGAAACGCCTGTGTGTGAAAACGGATTCCCACCAGTCAAAGTCTATGACGAATCAGGTTGCTGCTATCACTACGAATGTGAATGTAAGTTCAACACGTAATGCTTTTAATTATCTTGTCTCCTTCTTCAAATTCTTCTTACTCCCAGTTTACTTGTTTTAAAGACGTCCTCCAGTAGGTTTGGACCTTTTCCTGTTGAAAAGCGATATCCCAAGTATGAATACAGTAAAGTACACACACTAAAGGGTAAAGAAGTACACACACTAAAGGGTAAAGAAATGTGTTTTGAACAAAATTGTCTTTTTTTGGACACAACTGCAAACTTGAAAGAGTTGGTCTGATCCAGGGGCGCAACTATGGTTTTAGAAGTGGGGGGGGACATAATTATTATTATTTTATCCAGTCGGATAAACACTCCAAACAGCCTACTCGACCGCTCTGAGGCGTCCGCATGGTCCTAAAGCACCTCGTTGACTTGTTTTGTACCACATTCCAATGATAAAACTGGGGGGGGGACAAAAATGTAATTTCAGAATGTGGGGGGCGATTTCCCCTGTCCCCCCGTCCCCAGTGAAAGTTGCACCCTTGGTCTGATCTGATGGTGACATTGTGATGTTATCAGCTCGTGCCATTTCATGAGGATACCTAGACCACCTGTTGTGTTCAGTAAATCTGGTGTTAAATGAGGTGGAAAGGAGACTGGTGTAGGACTTTTAACTCTTGTATTGATGAGTGATCTATCTATTTGTTACCTTTCTCTGTTCTATCTCTCAGGTATATGCTATGGATGGGGAGACCCTCATTACGTCACATTTGATGGCCAATATTACAGTTTCCAGGAAAACTGCACCTACGTTTTGATTAAAGAAATAGTTCCTCGACAGAACTTCAGTGTCGTCATCGACAACTATAACTGCGATCCGTCTGGACATGTGACCTGCCCTCAGTCTCTGATTGTCTATTACAAGTCCTATAAAATCGTTCTTACTCCGAAGACATTAACCGTGACAACAAATGTGGTAATTATAACTGTGCTATTGTACACATTTATACACTTAAAAAAAGTACACTTAGATACAGATGTTCTTTGATACAGACGTTCTTTGATACAGACATTATTTGAGATAGACATGCTCATACCACTTTAAGACTTAAAATAATCTAGCTTCATATTTTGAAATGTAACGTGGGGGTATGGATTAATAGGGATATTTGATCTTGCCGTCTACAACAAATGTAATTTGCAGTACTACACTACAGTAGTTACAAATTGTTATTTAGCAACATTACATATTGGTTAACCACTTTGATGCCATCACATTAACTCAAAAACCATCATCAAGGTATCTGAAACATTCCCATGACATTTCAAAGAATTTCATTTTATTGACAAAATATTAACAGACTACCAACTCTTCTTGTGACACTAATTTAGTTCTGGAAACAGTTCATATCTTATCTACTGTATTGTAATGTTATTCTGTTATCTATTCTCATGCGTTATGTAATGTTTTTCCTTATCATTCGCAAGGTTTACATCAATGGCAATCAGATCTTCCCGACCTTTTCTAATGAAGACCTCATAATCACCAGCACTGGGGTAGAGTTACTGTTGAAGATCCCTGCCATTAAAGAAACAGTGATGTTTAAGTCCCTTATGTTCAGTGTAACCCTGCCACATTCCCTATTCTACAACAACACAGAGGGGCAGTGTGGTAAGTATGTAGGCATTGTCTGAATCCCAAATGGCACACTGTTCCCAATGTAGTGCACTCCTTTTAACCAGGGGGAATAGGGTCCCATTGCAGTGCACTCCTTTTAACCATGGGGAATAGGGTCCCATTGTAGTTCACTCCTTTTAACCAGGGGGAATAGGGTCCCATTGTAGTTCACTCCTTTTAACCAGGGGGAATAGGGTCCCATCGCAGTGCACTCCTTTTAACCAGGGGGAATAGGGTCCCATGTAGTGCACTCCCTTTAAACAGGGGGAATAGGGTCCCAATCTAGTGCACTCCTTTTAACCAGGGGAAAAGGGTCCCAATGTAGTGCACTCCTTTTAACCAGGGAGAATAGGGCCCCATTGTAGTGCACTCTTTTTAACCAGGGGGAATAGGGTTCAATTGTAGTGCACTCCTTTTAACCATCGGTAATAGGGTCCCATTTGGGATGCACCCATTATGTAGACAAAAAAACACTTTAAGTATAAATCAGCTGAACAGCTTGTAGTACTCTGTGAGTAAACTGAACATTAGTTGCAATGATTTGATGTTATTTTGCTGCATGTTATTGCATTTCCATGGCATTAAAAAGTTCACTGTTCAGCATAACCAATGAAAAGATACTGTAGCTAGGCTTAACGTTATGAGAGTTTCTAACATCAAAGAAGTTGTGTTAATTTCTCATTCCCATATTTATTTTACCTTTTTAAAGGCACCTGTGACAATATCAGGAAAAACGATTGCAGATTACCGAATGGACAGATTGAGCCATCATGTCCTGGGATGGCTCATGAATGGAAGATTCCTGATGATAAAAAACCCTACTGTGAACAGCAACTCCCTACCCCACCTACCACACATACCACACATAAACCTACACCTCCAACCTGCCCGTCAGGAAAGACAGCAATCTGTGACATCATACTTAGCCCGTAAGACACGTAACCTTGTAATAACACAAAGAGACAGCTTCATTACAAAGACAAGAGAATCTGATTGAGGTTGCTAGTCTTGACACTGTATACATAAAAGTCTGTCAACTTTCCGGTAAAGGCATGTTGTTCCATAACTTAGAACCAAACTTATCTTACAGACTTTTTATGCCATATAAAAGTTTTATAGAGCATTAAGGAAGTATTCATAAGCACTACATAGATGCTTCACAAATAATTTAGCTTGTAAGGCATACAGCAATCAATATTTGTAAGTGATCTGTCGTGACATGTTATATGCCCCGTTTGGGTTAGGCCTATATAATAACATAAATGGGTTCTTTATTTTGGAAGGGGCTTTCAGCAATGCCATGACGTTATCCCAGCACAACCCTTCTTCGAGGCCTGTAAGTTCGATGTCTGCAACATGCCAAATATTTCAATCGGCTGCTCCAGCCTGGAAGCCTATGCCGGGAGGTGTGCAGCAGCTGGAGTCTGTATCAACTGGAGGAACTCAACTAATGGAAGATGTGGTAGGGAAGGACTTCCATATCAAATAAGGGCTGTGTCCCAAATGGCATCCTATTCCCTACATAGTGCACTGCTTTTGACCAGGCTCTGGCCAAAAGTAGTGATCTAAGTAGGGAATAGGATCCCATTTGGGATGCATCCAAGATGTAAATAAGATTTTTTATCATTCTAATAACTTTAATTGTATTTTACAATTTGTGAACTTACTGTTTTGTCTTTCATTCCATCTTGACCATGTTACAGAACTGACATGCCCTAAGACCAAAGTATATAAGGCATGTGGCTCTACAATCCAGCCAACATGCAATTCAAGGTATCCATCTCATTCACATCTCATTCCCATTCTCATCTCATTCTCATCTCAACCCCATCTCAACCTCATCTCATTCTCATCTCATTCTCATCTCACCTCATTCTCACCTCATTCTCACCTCATTCTCATCTCATTCTCATCTCATTCTCATCTCATCTCATTCCCATTTCATTCTCACCTCAACCCAATCTCATTCTCATCCCATTCCCATCTCATTCTTATCTCATTCCCATCTCATTCTCATCTCATTCCCATCTCATTCTCATCTCAACCCATCTCATTCCCATCTCATTCCCATCTCATTCTCATCTCATTCCCATCTCATTCTCATCTCATTCCCATCTCATTCCCAACTCAACCCCATCTCATTCTCATCTCATTCTCATCTCACCTCATTCCCACCTCGTTCCCATTTCATTCTCACCTCATTCCCATCTCATTCTCATCTCAACCCAATCTCAATCTCATCCCATTCCCATCTCATTCCCATCTCATTCCCATCTCATTCTCATCTCAACCCATCTCAACCCATCTCATTCTAATCTCATTCTAATCTCATTCTAATCTCATTCTCATTTTTTCATTCCCATCTCATTCTCATTTTCATCTAATCTCATTCTCATTCTCATCTAATTTTCATCTCATTCCCATCTCATCTATTCCCGTCTTTTCTCTGTCTCTGACTCCATCATTGGTGGCTAGTCTGTAATGCATTGTTGTTGTTTTTTATCATAGATACAATGACAAATATGTGCATTCATGTCAGGGAGCACAAAAGAGCAGTGACTTTGTATGTGACTCATTCATGGAAGGCTGTTTCTGCCCTGAGGATACCATCTTGTTCAACACATTCTCTGACACCTGTGTTCGTGACTGTGGTAAGGATGTGTCAGTTTGAGGAATACATTGTTTAATTGTGTCTCAAAGTACCACCATCTAAGACTTAAGATCTTATTTTCCCTTCAAGGATGTACTGGACCTGATGGAAAACCCAAACAGGTGAGAATGTAAATGTAGACCACAATAAATCTATCAGAAGAAATGGTTCAACAGCTCACTTAACATTACGGCCCACAAAAAAAGGTTCTGTATAAAACCCAAATTATTTTCAGCAGTTTACTAGTTTCATTGGGGCTTGTTAGTGGTCCAAGCCCTGAAGAGGCTGGAGCCCTATTGTTATTATCAATCAATCAATCAAATGTATTTGATGAAGCCCTTTTTTCATCAGCAGTGGTCACAAAGCGCTTTACAGATACCCAGCCTACAACCTCAAAGAGCAAGCAATGCCGAGGCAGAAAGACAGTGGCTAGGAAAAACTCCCTAGATGGCAGGAACCTAGGGATAAACCAAGAGAGGAACCAGGCTCTGAGGGGTGGCCAGACCTTGTCTTAATAAGTTTGAAGTCTCTGCTAACAGTGTTTGTTTTGTCCCAACACAGTTTGGTGAGACTTGGTACAGTAACTGCCAGAATTGCACGTGTAATGCTGACACACTGAGTGTCCAGTGTGAACCAGTGAAATGTCCGCCACAAGAAATCGATACCTGTAAGAAGTACGAGGTGTTGGTCAACGAGACAGTGGACTGCTGTCAGATAAATACATGTGGTGAGTAGAGACAAGATTTGAGTTTAGACCGGATAGAGGCACCTTAACCTGCTACCAGGTAACCTGGGCACAAGTCTGTTTATGTTAAATGTCTGGCATATGACAAGGAGTACAAGGAGTGGAATGTTAGCACAAAACAGGTTGTCATTCTAGCTACTTCATAAGCACTACATAAATGTGTTACAAAGCATCTATAACATGCTTTATAAAGGGTTCATAAATGTCGCATAATCTGTGACATAATCACCGATGTCATATGTGACATAAACCACTATGTCGATTATAATATAAATATGTGCTTCATAGAGGGTGACATAACCCAATATGTATAATATAATATAAACATGTGCTTTATAAAGGGTGACATAACCCACTATGTAGATTATAATATAAACATGTGCTTTTTATATAGGGTGACATAACCCACTATGTGGATTATAATACAGTATAAACATGTGCTATACATAGGGTGACATAACCCACTATGTAGAATATGATATAAACATGTCCTTTATAAAGGGTAACATAACCCACTATGTAGATTATAATATGAACATGTGCTTTATGTAGGGTGACATAACCCACTATGTATATTATAATATAAACATGTGCTTTATAAAGGTTGGAGTCATTAAAACTAGTTTAAGTAACCTTCTGACTTCAACTGTATATATATATATAAACTCAGCAAAAAAATGTATGTCCCTTTTTCAAAGATAATTCGTAAAAATCCAAATAACTTCACAGATCTTGATTGTAAAGGGTTTAAACACTGTATCCCATGCTTGTTCAATGAACCATAAACAATTAATGAACATGCACCTGTGGAACGGTCGTTAAGACGCTAACAGCTTACAGACGGTAGGCAATTAAGGTCACAGTTATGAAAACTTATGACACTAAAGAGGCCTTTCTACTGACTCTGAAAAACACCAAAAGAAAGATGCCCAGGGTCCCTGCTCAACTGCATGAACGTGCCTTAGGCATGCTGCAAGGAGGCATGAGGACTGTAGGTGTGGCCAGGGCAATACATTGCAATGTCCGTACTGTGAGACGCCTAAGACGGGGAGACAGGACGGACAGCTGATTGTCCTCGCAGGATCGGTACAGCCGAACATCACACCTGCGGGACAGGTACAGGATGGCAACAACAACTGCCCGAGTTACACCAGGAACGCACAATCCCTCCATCAGTGCTCAGACTGTCTGCAATAGGCTGTGAGAGGCTGGACAGGGCTTGTAGGCCTGTTGTAAGGCAGGTCCTCACCAGACATCACCGGCAACAACGTCACCTATGGGCACAAACCCACCGTCGCTGGACCAGACAGGACTGGCAAAAAGGGCTCTTCACTGACGAGTCGCGGTTTTGTCTCACCAGGGGTGATGGTCGGATTCGTGTTTATCGTTGAAGGAATGAGCGTTACACCGAGGCCTGTACTCTGGAGCAGGATCGATTTGGAGGTGGAGGGTCCGTCATGGTCTGGGGCGGTGTGTCACAGCATCATCGGACTGAACTTGTTGTCATTGCAGGCAATCTCAACGCTGTGCGTTACAGGGAAGACATCCTCCTCCCTCATGTGGTACCCTTTCTGCAGGCTCATCCTGACATGACCCTCAAGCATGACAATTCCACCACGCACTATACAAGCAGTATGGCGGATTTCCTGCAAGACAGGAATGTCAGTGTTCTGCCATGGCCAGCGAAGAGCACGGATCTCAATCCCATTGAGCACGTCTGGGACCTGTTGGATCGGAGAGTGAGGGCTAGGGCCATTCCCCCCAGAAATGTCCGGGAACTTGCAGGTGCCTTGGTGGAAGAGTGGGGTAACATCTCACAGCAAGAACTGGCAAAGCTGGTGCAGTCCATGAGGAGGAGATGCACTGCAGTACTTAATGCAGCTGGTGGCCACACCAGATACTGACTGTTACTTTTGATTTTGACAAAGAAAATTGACAAAAATTACAATTTAATCCATTTTAAATTCAAGCTGTAACACAACAAAATGTGTTAAAAGTCAAGGAGTGTGAATACTTTCTGAAGGCCCTGTATATTTCACCTCAAGTCTTTTCCAATTGGTGCTGATGAAGGGAAGGAGACAAGTAGAGGACAGGGGAGGAGATGGGGAGGAGGCGAGGACAGGGGAGGAGGCGAGGATAGGGGAGGGGGTGAGGACGAGAGGACAGGCGAGGACAGGGGAGGAGGAGGAGGGGAGGAGGAGGAGGCGAGGACAGGGGAGTAGGTGTGGAGGACAGGGAAGGAGACGCAGAGGGGTGGAGATGGGGAGAGGCCAGATTTTTGTAGTGTCTGTTAAAAAAGTACCAAAACCAATTATCTGCCATGCAAGCCTAACCCTAAGCCATTTATCTCCCTCAGACTGGCTCAGGAGCAGGCAGAGAAGAAGAAGGAGCAGTGTTCTGTCAACTCCAACTCTGTCACCACGACGACCGGCGGTGGCAGTGACTTGGAGACAAAGCAGAGGCGCAAGTGAGTCTGTTTGCCATGACGACAGCGATGTTCCAGCATTTACAGAGACAGTCTGTTTAATGGATGTTTGAACGTTCACCTTTAAACACTGGCATGCTGGGAGTGTTTGGCTGCAGTTGTAGATGAGTGTTGGTAAATGGTATATAGTTGAGGTTATCTGCAATGCCAATGTCTGGTGTAGTAGTGTAGACTGCCAACTCTGGACCATGCATGGTCACCTGTGATGGGGGTTCAAATCGCTGATCTGCAAGTTTTCAATTCTGTCCATTTCTGTTTCCCACTTACCTTTCCGTCTAAATAAAACCCACTTACATTACCGTCTAAATAAAACCCACTTACCTTTCTGTCTAAATAAAACCCACTTACCTTTCTGTCTAAATAAAACCCACTTACCTTTCTGTCTAAATAAAACCCACTTACCTTTCTGTCTAAATAAAACCCACTTACCTTTCTAACTGTCTAAATAAATGTAGATTTATAAATGTAGATGAATGTAGTCATATATTTATAAATGTCAACATATATTTATGAATGTACAGTCATGGCCAAAAGTTTTGAGAATGACACAAATATACATTTTCACAAAGTCTGCTGCTTCAGTTTGTATGATGGCAATTTGCAAATACTCCAAAATCAAAAGGTCCCTCTTTGCCATGCAATTGAACTGAATCCCCAACAAACATTTCCACTGCATTTCAGCCCTGCCACAAAAGGACCAGCTGATATCATGTCAGTGATTCTCTCGTTAACACAGGTGTGAGTGTTGACGAGGACAAGGTTGGAGATCACTCTGTCATGCTAAGTGGCCAAAGGTTTTGAGAATGACACAAATATGAATTTCCACAAAGTTTGCTGCTTCTGTGTCTTTATATACTGTATTTTTGTCAGATGTTACTATGGAATACTGAAGTATAATTACAAGCATTTCATAAGTGTCAAAGGNTGGGTTTTTGTTTGTCCACCCGCCTCTTGAGGATTGACCACAAGTTCTCAATGGGATTAAGGTCTGGGGAGTTTCCTGGCCATGGACCCAAAATATCAATGTTTTGTTCCCCGAGCCACTTAGTTATCACTTTTGCCTTATGGCAAGGTGCTCCATCATGCTGGAAAAGGCATTGTTCGTCACCAAACTGTTCCTGGATGGTTGGGAGAAGTTGCTCTCGGAGGATGTGTTGGTACCATTCTTTATTCATGGCTGTGTTCTTAGGCAAAATTGTGAGTGAGCCCACTCCCTTGGCTGAGAAGCAACCCCACACATGAATGGTCTCAGGATTCTTTACTGTTGGCATGACACAGGACTGATAGTAGGGCTCACCTTGTCTTCTCCGGACAAGCTTTTTTTCTGAATGCCCCAAACAATCGGAAAGTGGATTCATCAGAGAAAATGACTTTACCCCAGTCCTCAGCAGTCCAATCCCTGTACCTTTTGCAGAATATCAGTCTGTCCCTGATGTTTTTCCTGGAGAGAAGTGGCTTCTTTGCTGCCCTTCTTGACACCAGGCCATCCTCCAAAAGTCTTCGCCTCACTGTGCGTGCAGATGCACTCACACCTGCCTGCTACCATTCCCGAGCAAGCTCTGTACTGGTGGTGCCCCGATCCCGCAGCTGAATCAACTTTAGGAGACGGTCCTGCTGGACTTTCTTGGGCGCCCTGAAGCCTTCTTCACAACAATTGCACTGCTCTCCTTGAAGTTCTAGATTATCCGATAAATGGTTGATTTAGGTGCAATCTTTCTGGCAGCAATATCCTTGCCTGTGAAGCCCTTTTTGTGCAAAGCAATATGACGGCACGTGTTTCCTTGCAGGTAACCGTGGTTGTCAGAGGAAGAACAATGATTCAAAGCACCACCCTCCTTTTTAAGCATCCAGTCTGTTATTCGAACTCAATCAGCATGACAGAGTGATCTCTAGCCTTGTCCTCGTCAACACTCACACCTGTGTTATTAAGAGAATCACTGACATTATGTCAGCTGGTCCTTTTGTGGCAGGGCTGAAATGCAGTGGAAATGTTTTTGGGGGATTCAGTTCATTTGCATGGCAAAGAGGGACTTTGCAATTAATTGCAATTCATCTGATCACTCCTCATGACATTCTGGAGTATATGCAAATTGCCATCATACAAACTGAGGCAGCAGACTTTGTGAAAATGTATTTGTGTCATTCTCAACTTTTGGCCACGACTGTAGTCATATATTTATAAATGTAGATGAATGTAGTCATTATTATAAATGTAGTTATAGATTTTTAAATGTAGATGAATGTAGTCATTATTATAAATGTAGTTATATTCATAAATGTAGATTTAAAAAATAAACATTATTTCAACTTTATTTAACCAGGTAGGCAAGTTGAGAATAAGTTCTCATTTACAACTGCGACCTGGCCAAGATAAAGCAAAGCAGTTCGACACATACAACAACACAGAGTTACACATAGAGTAAAACAAACATACAGTCAATAATACAGTAGAAAAAAACGAATCTATATACAAAGAGTGCAATTGAGGTAAGATAAGGAAGGTAAGGCAATAAATAGGCCATGGTGGCAAAGTAATTACAATATAGCATTTAAACACTGGAATGGTAGATGTGCAGTAGATGAATGTGCAATGTAGAAAAACTGGGGTGCAAAGGAGCAAGATTAATAAATAAATACAGTAGGGGATGAGGTAGTTGGTTGGGCTATTAACAGATGGGCTATATACAGGTGCAGGGGTCTGTGAACTGCTCTGACAGCTGGTGCTTAAAGCTGGTGAGGGAGATAAGTGTCTCCAGTTTCAGAGATTTTTGTAGTTCGTTCCAGTCATTGGCAGCAGAGATGAATGTAGTTGACTGTAGTGATAGATTTATAAATGTAGATGAATGTAGTTCTATGTTCTGTGTGTTCCCCTCAGCTCCTAATCTGATCCCGATGTGTGATGTCCAAATGTTGTGATAATGTCATGGGCAATGTTCTGTGTTCCCCGGTCCAGATCCTACTTGACCCCGGTTCGTGATGAGGAGGCAGAGGCTCAGAGGAAGGCTCGCTCCAGACATGCCAGACAGTCACGACGATCCACTCAGGTAGGCCCACCGGCCTAGCCATATACATTTAACTACATTGAAGGCTGGCCCGCCAGACGGTCAGGACCATCCACTCAGGTCAAATCCTGCTCGTTCAGGAGATGTATATTGTAGGTCCACGTTGAGCCAACTGACATTCCAATTCGCACTGTAATCATACAACCGACATACTCACACAATAGGATTGAATCAGAATTTGGAATTTCAGTTTTATTTCCTGAATTGAAATGTAATTGACCCCGAGGTGCTTTAGTTTGGTGAAGTAGATCAGACCACTGCTTAATTATCATTGTTTATACTATTCAGTAATTATGTTGATCTGACATAATAAGAGAAATGGATTACATGGAATGGATTACCACAAATTTACTGTAATCCGTTACTTTACCAGCAAAAATATTGTAATCAGATTACAGATACTTTTGATAAACTAGATGATTACTTCTGAAAGGATATTTGCGAGAGGGGAAAATAAAAAATATTTGACACTTCTCTGTTTTGTCAATGACATTTAAAATCAGCATTGAAAAAAGGTGCACATTTTTAAGGGTGTTCCACCTGAGCGACTCTAGACCACAAGTCAGAGACCACTATGATGACACACCACATGTGTTTGAGGGATCTCGGGAGGAGGAGGAGGAGGAAAAAAAAGCAGGAATAGGCTTTTGTTGGCTACGTCTTCCAATGGTGCGACTGCTGTCGGCATCCAAAGATCAGCAGTCGTGTTGTCTACGAGCGATAAGGATAATCACTTATTATTCATATCTACATATCTACATTGATGTGAATCACACTGCTGCTCTCTCATTCAGCGGTTCTATGTCTTACGAATTGAGGTTGCTGTATATCTGTATTTTAGCCCAATACAGATGTGAATTGAAGAAGCGTAAAGCTGCCTATCAGTCATTGTGCTCCACACTGTCAAAAGCCCCGCTCCTGGTCTTCGTTGTTATGGCTCAATCAAATTCATGCTAAATAGAAAGAAGATCCATAATGGACACATGGTCTAACTCACACACTTCTTATAGACTTAAAGGGGGCAATCTGTAGTTTCTACATCCATTTTTGGACTTATAAATGAATTATATATACCCATTGATTCTTGAAGAATTTAACTTTAAGATGCCTCATGAGCTTACTTCAACTGTTACGAGAATCCAAAATATAAAACTGTTTTTCTCCAATGTTTGTAAACATTGTATTAAGTAAACAAACATTGTATAGCCTCATAACATGGTGGTTCCATTTCTCCAGCCCCATCCCTCCCCTTTGTTATTGTTTCAACTGTGGATTCACCCTTTAAACAGCTGCAAATTAAAGAGATGTTTAAGTGTCACCAACTAAAACATTAACAATAGGCCTATAGAAAATGCACCATGTGGCGTGAATTTTTTTACATGCAAATTGCACTTTTCTGGAGTGCTCCTAGCGTGCCATTCCACGAGAGCAGCATTTATTTTTCAACTTGAAGCAATGAGCTCAATCAGTTGTCCATGACAACTAAATCATGAACAACAGAGTAGGCTAACAAGTCCTTCGTTTTTGGGGTCAAAATATTTGGCTAATCTATACTTCCCTATTTCCAAGTCTTTCTATACTTCCATATTTCCAAGTCTTTCTATACTTCCATATTTCCAAGTCTTTCTATACTTCCATATTTCCAAGTCTTTCTATACTTCCATATTTCC